>PVJI01011647.1:17484-55179 GCA_004026765.1 Micronycteris hirsuta | reverse complement strand
TCTCCCCCTACCACTCCCCTGTTGATATTCCTCCATACCTCATATAACTCCCTTTAACATTTCATACAATAAAGGCTGGGTGGTGATGAACTTCTTGAACTTGACCTTATCTGAGAAGCACTTAATCTGCCCTTCCATTCTAAATGAAATCTTTGCTGGATAGAGTATTCTTGGATGTAGGTCCTTGCCTTTCATGACTCGGAATACCTCTGTCCAGCCCCTTCTTGCCTGCAAGGTCCCCTTTGAGAAATCAGCTGACAGTCTTATGGGGATTCCTTTGTAGGTAACTGTCCTCTTCTCTCTCGCTGCTTCTAAGATTCTCTCCTTATTTTTAATCTTGGTTAATGTAATTATGATGTGTCTGGGTGTGTTCCTCTTTGGATCCAACTTCTTTGGGACTCTCTGAGCTTCCTGGACTTCCTGAAAGTCTATTTCCTTCGCAGTCTTCGGGAAGTTCTCCATCATTATGTGTTCAAATAAGTTTTCAATTCCTAGGATTTCTTCTTCTCCTTCTGGCAGCCCTATGATCCGTATGTTGGGACGTTTACAGATGTCCTGGAGGTTTCTGAGCCCCTCCTCCATTTTTTGAATTCTTGTTTCTTCATTCTTTTCTGGTTGGATGTTTTTTTCTTTCTGCTGGTCCACTCTGTTGATTTGAGTGCCAGTTTCATTCTTATCTCTATTGGTTCCCTGCAGATCTCTCCTCATTTGTTCCAGCAATTTCGATAATTTTTTGTCGAATTCTGAAAGCATCCTACTACAAGGGTTTTAAACTGTGCATCTGATAGGTTGGCTATCTCTTGGTCGGTTAGCTCTGGAGCTTTAATCTGTTCCTTTCTTTGGGCCATTTTTTTTCCCTTCGGTGCGCCTGTTACTGTAAGGAGAGCGGAGCCATGGGGTTCACATGGGCAGGGAAACTCCCGGTAGTTGTGCTGTGACGTAGCCTGTGGGGGCGGGACCTGAGAGCACACTGGCGCCTTCTCCGCTCTCCGCACCCACACCGCCTCCTGCAAGCGATTTGAGCCCCTCTGCTCTGGCTCCAGGGGTCGCTCTGGGGCCGGTGGACGGGCTGCACAGCTCCAATCCCCGACGGGTCGCCCCAGTGAACTCTCCTGTGAGGCCGGGAGTTCCTCCCGTCGCCGACTCCACGCCCACAGGTGCTCTCAATCTGCGCCGATGGGTTGTGCCCTGCTTTCTCTCCCCGTCCGTCGGCACGAGAATGCGGACCTGCCCCGTCCACCAGTCTCGGCCCACTGGGTCCGGATGAGGCGGGCGCTGGCTGCGCTTTGGTCAGGCACCCCCATCTCGGTGTGCTGCAGCCCCGCGGGAACTACCCCTCCAACTGCGGTCCTGCCGTCTGCTCACCAGCTCACCGTGGGGTCGCTGAGTGCTCTCCCTCTGCCCTGCTCCTCCCGGCTCACCAGACTGGACGAATGTATCTTCTTTAATTCCTTGGTTGTCGGACTTCCTCTCAATATGATTTTCTGTCAGATCTGGCTGTTTTTGGTTGTATACATTTCTGATTTTTTTCCTTGTTTGGTTGTGCGAGACGGCATGGCGCCTTCACCTATGCCGCCATCTTAGGAAGTCTTAGTTTTTATTTTCAAGAGGGAAGGTTTGTTAGATTCTTATTCCTCTACTTTGCCTGAAGCAAAAGTCTCCAACTTTATGGCTTCTGAATGTGATTGATGGGTAATATATTTGGAGAACAGAATAAATTATATCTTGAATGATCAATTACACTTTCTTAATAATTTAGGACAACCTAATAAAATTTATATAGTTTTCAAGTGACAAAACATAATTCTCATAATTTTATACTCATAATTTTCACATAATTATTTAGTGAGCAAGTGTCAAAGTTTTATTTCTCATTAATGAGCTTACCAGAATGATGATAGAGGCAGTTTGAAAACTGAGAAACTGAGACACGGAGGGGATAAATGAGATATTATTAGGGGTGGACGGGGGGAGAGAGAGAGAAAGAGAGAGAGAGAATGGAAGAGAGAAGAGGAGAGGGGAGGGGAGGGGAGAGGGGAGGAGAATGGCCCTGGCCAGGTGGCTCAGTTTGTTGGAGTGTTGATAACACAAAGGTTGTGGGTTTGATTCCTGGTCAGGACACATACCTAGGTGTGGGTTTGGTTCCTGGTTGGGGCACATACTTAGGTTGTGGGTTCAATCCCATGTTGAGGTGCATCAGCAGGCAACCAATAGATATGTTTCTCTCTCACATTGATGTTTCTCTCTCTGTCAAATCAATAGACATTTCCTCGAGTGAGGATTAAAAAAATAAAAAAATAGAGAATAAATGAAAAAATATGCTGGGATAAGATTGCTAAATCAAAACAAAACTGGTTCATGCCCCACTGGCCAATAAAATCACAGCCTTTGACGTTATCTTCTCAGCTGAACAGAAATAATTTTTATTTCTATTATACAAAAACTTATTTGCATAGTATTAATTTTCCACAAGTTAACATCTAACCTTTACAGACTTTAAGTATCTGGACCTTAATTACTACTAGTGGTAAGTGAAATAAAAGTTATTATCCCCTAGACATTCAAATGACCCTTGGTTAGGCTTAAGACAGTTTTTTACTAGTGCATCGATTGTGTGCCAGTCAACTTTTTTCATTATTTCCATGTTTTGGAAATCATCTTAACATACGAATTATCTGTAACTCAGTGAGATATGCCATTTCCTAGCTGGTCACTCTGAGCCAAAATTTCCTCACTTAATGAAAAGATGACACTAGAGCAGTGGTTAATAGCTGTGGTTACATGTCAGAATCACCTGGGGGAGCTTTTTGATAATACTAAAGCCAGTCTATTCAGACCCAGTAAATCAGACTCTTTGCGAGAGAAGTCTGGGCATCGATAATTGTTAAAAAGCCCTCCAGTTATTCTAATGTGCAGCCACTGGTCAGACTGGGTTGCTCAGACCCCTTTCAAAAATGCTCTGTGATTCTATGGCTTAAAATAATGGCAAATCACTTTTATACTGAATATAGTAGACATAAATACAAGCTCTGCTAACTTCCCTGCATTATCAGTGACTTGGAAATGATTCAGGGTTGCCAGCATTCATTCCATAATGTGGAAGCAATGGGAAAGGCCAGGGGTGGGATAGCTGAATGACTAGCCTTTGTTTTCTAATTAGATATAGTCAGCTTGAGTTGTTAGAGATAGGAATGTCTGTCTTAAAGGAAAGAAGGAGAGAAGAAAGAAAGAAGAAAGAAAGAAAGGGAGAAAAGAAATGTCAAATTAATTTTGCGCCCCTGACTCTATCCTGTTGAGATCATTCCTCCTCCCAGAGCAGGGGTTCTTTCACAGTGATTATTGGAGATTGTATTTCTGACAAGACTGTGCATCAATAAATCAAGGCCATGACCAATAATATCCACAAAAAGGAAACAATGCAACAAGTACGAGCCTTTAAGACGATTTCAAAGAACATAATTCTATTTCATATTCTATTCTTTCATGCGTGTTATCACTGAAAAGTATTTTTGGTGCCTTTTTTTTAAAAAGCATTTTGAAAGCAAGCACTTTTGAAACTCTTTACCCTAAAGCTTCACTTATGAGAAACACATAGTAAATGGAACTGAGCAAGACAGAAATAAAAAAAAAAAAGTTGCTTAATTTGATAAGAGTTTTTTTTTTTTTTTAAATCACTAATTAATGTTGAATTTTCTCCAGTCACTTTTGGGCATTTTTCTCTGCAAGTGTATGACTTCTTTTCTTTCACCTGTTAATGTAATGAGTAATATTAATAGGTACCCAAATATCAAACTATGTTTATACTCATGAGATAAACCCTACTTGGTCATGATAAGTTACTCATTTTTAAAAATATTTGTTCAGTTATAGCTATCCCACCTTTTCCCCCATTGCTCTCCCCTGCCCCACCCCCACTTGCACTTAATACATATTTTATTTGATTCCACTTATTTCGTCTCTGACATTTTTAATGATAATAATCTTTCTTTTTAGTGAAACATTCTTGTGAGTTGAGTAGGGATGGTATTAATTTTCATAGCCATTTGATAAGTTAGAAAACTAAAACACAAAGGTGGTAAAACAGTTATTCATCGAGAAAAAATGGCAGTAAGTGACAAAACCTATACTTCCATGTTTTGCTCCAGATTTCTGGCCCAGGGATTTTTTTCTCTACTCTCCTCTAAGAAATTTATGTTTTCATCAAGCAAATATCCCAGTCAGTAACTATTTCAGATAACCTCACAATATTTCACATAACCTTAGAATAATATCTTGAAAACAGGATTTTAAATTCCAGTTGCATTATTAATGCTGTTTAAAAGCCCAATTCCCAACACTTTCCTTTTTTTAAATTTTATTTTCCACAGTAACAGCTTTCACAACTACATTTAACAATTACGGGGCCTGAGAAAAAAAGGTGAGGTGGAAGAGGAAGGAGATGAGAACAGGAGAGGTCAGATGGATGGCTTACCATCAGCTAAGCTAGAAAAGCCAGTAGGACGAGTAGAATTGAGGGTGAGCTTGCATGGATGGGCTTAGGGAAGTTTGGACACATCAGTTTGATGGTACCAGAATCTTGGGAATGAAGGAAGTCATTCAGGGTGTGGGGAACAAGTAGAAAGAAACACGAAATGCCTACATTTCTGTGGATAGAGAAGAGGAACCAAGAAGAAGGATGAGAAGAATTCTCCTTCCTTCCCACCCAACCTTGCCTTCTCCGGGCCTCCCCATTTGAGTAAGTGGCTCACCATCTACCCATCAGCTCAAGGAAGCAAACAGGTATTTTTCTGATTTACTCCCGCAACATGCTTCCATCAGCAAGTCTTACCAATTCGACTCCTAATTACATCTGAATTTGTTCACTTCTTTCCCTTTCTACTGGCACCTCCCACCCCATGATTTCAAGACACTAATTCCCCTCCCCTGTACAGCTGCTGGAACCTCTACAGTCATCTCCAGCCTTCTGATCCTGTCCCCACTTTACCTAGACAACTCTCCATCTCGGAGACAGAACACTTTTATGAAAGCACAAATAAAATCATATCAAATCTCCAATAAAAATTCTCCAATGGTCCTCCATTGTATTTCAATTAAAATGTAACCTTTTTATGATGACCGTAATGGACCCACCCCTGGCCCCCATCCAGCTCTCTGATCCCATCCTGTACCATTCTCTTGTTGCTCATGAAGTCCAGACACAACAGCCTTCTTTCTCTTCTTTGACCATACCAAGTCCATCCCCCCATCAGGGCCTCACCTTTGCTGCCCTTTGTCTACATTGCTGTGCCTTAGACCTATGCAAGGATAGCCCTCGTTTTCAGTCAGGCTCCATCTTAAATATCACCTCCACGGAAATGTCTTTATGGACTACCCCAGCTAATTAGCAAGTACTCACTGTATCAGTTGCTGTCACAAAGTACTACAGATGGTGCAGTTTAAGCAACAAATGTATTGTCTCACAGTCCTGGAGGCCAGAAGCCCAAAATCAAGGTGTCGGCAGGGTGGGTTTCTTCTGAGGGCTGTGCGGGAGAATCTGTTCTTGGCTTCTCTCCTCGGCTTGTAGATGGCTGTCTTTTCCCTATGTCTCCTCACATCATCTTCTTTCTATGGAAGTCTCTGTGTCCAAATTTCCCCTTTTTATAAGGACACAAGTCACATTGGATTAGGTCCTACCCTAATGATTTCACTTTGACTTGATTGCCTCGGTAAGGACTGCATCGCTAAGATACTTGGGGTTAGGACTCCAAAATATATGGGAACAGAATTCAACCCTTAATGCCCACATCCAGTTGCTATCACTTCACATGGTTTCCTTTTCTTCATAACACCTGTCCCTATCTGAATCACATTGTTCATTTTTTGCTTCCATTTTGGTATTTGTGGAAGCTCCATAGAACAGACAACTTGGAGCAGGCGTGGCTGGTGCCCTTGATATACCCCCTGTTACCATAGGTGCCAGCAACTTCTCATTGCAAGCATCTGCAATGTTCTGTCTGAGGCTTGCTCTCGCATGAGGCAGGCTGGGGGTGTTGGAAAGTTACTGACAGGTGAGACTTGGTGGCAGAATATCCGTTTCCTCACCCCTCGTGGGGTGCAGTGCTGAAATTTGCTTTCTGCTGTTTTTGAGAGGTCTTAAACAAGACTGAGCCAAGTTACCTGTACTGCTCATGAATGTACCTACATTGGCTTTCCCCCTTCTCTGCCCACCTCCTCACTTCCTCATCAGCGTTTCCTGGGATCCCTTCCCAAATAAACTACTTACCCTGAACTCCTGTCTCTGGGTCTGCTTCCTAAGGGAATCTGACTTAAGACAATCTTTATCACTATATACCCTTTGTCGTAAATACTCAATAAGTTATGATGAATGAATCAATAGAGGGAGGTGGTCCAAGACACTGCTAAATGCTGTAGAAAGAGGTCTAGTAGAAGGAAACTTTAAAAAAAAAAAAAAGGCATTTTGTAATTGTGAGGTCAGTAGCTGCTGCTGGAGGAATTTACTTGAATGGTAGGGTGGCAAGTCTGATTTTGGTGGGTAGTGAGGTGAGAAAAGTAGACAGCAGGGGACAGGAAAGAGTTAACTTTACGCAAGAGTAGGGCAAAAGGAAGTGTTTTTTTTTTTTTTTTGAATGGAAAACTTGAACATAATTAAGGCTGATTCAGTGGAAAAGGAAAGAACGGAGATAGAAGTGAGAAGGAGGACCACTAATGGGTCAGTCTTAGGTGATAAACTGGAGGTTAGCTTAGAAAGCACAGATGGAGGGCTTAGCGTGGGGAGACAGGGGCCTCTGTACACCAAGAAGGTGGGCGGGAGGTAACACTTGGTAACCAGAACATGAATATATGTATACTTATATAGTTATATATATATATATATACTAGTACTCTTCATTTCTGATTTAATAAGTGACAGGTGTTCACTGCAGAACAGTTGAAAAATACATAAACAATAACATTATCAAGCACTTAAACTATTTCAGGCCCTGGGCTATGTGCTTTACATATGCTTTACTCATTTACTCCTTGGACTACCATATGAAGTAGGTACCATTACTATCTCTTTGTATGGAGGAGAGAGTCAATTGCCCAAGGTCACAAGATTGGCACAAGACCTGGATGTGAACCTACATTGTCTGGTTCTGGAGTTATTCTGTATCATACACAAAGAAAAGCCCAGAGGAAAACTTATCCATCAGAGGAAAAAAACATGCACAGAATACTTAAATATCAATATAGAAATCACCAGTTCACTGCCGATGCTTCTCTTTTCCTGGGGCAAGAAGGAGATGGAAGTAAGTAGGACTTGAGACTTAAGCTTAAGAGCAACAGTTTGAAGATGTCACTTCTGGGCAACGAGAAGAAGACCTGGTTAGAAATTCCGAGCAGCAGTGATGAGCCAGCTTGGGGCTGAGGATGCAGGCCCTAAATCTGGGGAGCGGCAGTCGGCATGGTTCAGTGATATTGTCAGAGGCACTGGACTGCTGGGTAGGAGCAGTTGGAGGTTTGCTGTGGGAGGTACGCAGAAAGTCAGGAGAAATGGACAGTTTTAAAGAGAGAGAGGTTGAAATGATTGCATCTTCACCTGGGATTCCCAAATGCAGACCTGGGGACAGAGAGCAAATAGAGAGGTGATTCCAGGAAAAATGCTGGTAGGGGAGGGAAGGAGTGAGACAGGGGAGGGAACGAAGCCAATAAAAGGAGTGCACTGCAGGCAACAGGATCTTAGTCCTGCTGGTTCCTCTGGGAGCCAGTGTGGAAGTGCCTCTGGGGGCGGGGCTGGTGTCCTTTTTTTATCACTTCCTATCAGCTGTTGGTTAGGACTGCTCTGGGGTAACTATGGGCTGAGCGCTGCCACACACATGGACAGAGAGGATCCTGGTGGCCAGAGAAAGACCTCAGGCAGAGAGATGGTGGCTGTGGGAAGTCTGATCAGGGTGCACTGAAAGATAATGCCTGAGGAGACAAGCACGGGCATCAGGTGTCTGCTACAGATGGACCACGGGTTGCCACTGAGTCAGAGAGGCAGTGAAGTTGTGAGAAGACGAGGAGAAGACGGGGACAGTTCTGGGATGAATGTCTTTTTGAAATTTGTTTGCATAGGTAATATTGGCACATGGTATAAAATTCAAGTATGAAAGAGTATAAATAAAAAGTCTTTTCTCACCGTCCACCTGTATCTTTTACTATTGCTAGTTTGTTGATATCCTTTTAGGGACAGAATAGTAGCTGTGTATCTATATCACACACATAAGTGTGTGTGTATTATAGATACAGATATTATGTGTGTGTATATACATATTAGAGGTATAGGTGTTATATATATTTACATATACCCAAACATATTATAGCTATAGTTAATGTGTTATTTGTTTTTACTTAAATGACCCCGCACGAGTGGTAGCAAATAATAAAGTATTCTTGTAAGTGTGTTATTGAGCATGCTCCTGTGGACTGTAGGATAAATCCCTAGGAACAGAGTAGCTGGGTCAAAGACCATGTTCATCTAAAATATTGATAGATAGTGCTGAATTTTCCTGTATCAAGATGCACACTGATGGCACTGACTCTTACAATGCGGCCAAAGGATGGAAGTGTGGGGAGCAGGGAGAAGAAGAAGAGGGAGAAGCAATCAGACAGTGAAATGTCAGCTCTCCAGGCTCTGATGGGGCAGTTCCCCTCTGTCAGGGTCCCGGAATGGCTGCACCAGGAAGTTGTCGGTACGGGCAGTGTGCTGGCGAAAGTCAACGGAGTAGAGGCAGTTCAGGAGCTATGAGGTGTCGGAAAAAGTCATCCAGTTGAGGAGACAGCCAGTCCGCTCTGGTGAGTTGGCTCAATCTTGTGAAATGTGATTACAGACATCATCAACGTCCCTTATAGCCTGGCAGGGAAAAGACCAGATGCCTTCCAGTCCTTTCTGCTCTGTGCGGCAGAAAACTCTTCATGCTTGAGCTGGCGGAGGAGGAAGAGGAAGCGAATCAATCACCAACACGGCTGCCTCAGGGCACACGCAGTGGCATCGCCATTCTGTCTTATGGCCTCTGTGTCAGTGGGATTGGCAGGGCTGTGCTCCCAGATCCTCTGGCTTCTGGTAAGTGAGGCCAAAAACAACAATAATAACGATAGCGGTTAACGTGCTTAATTTGTTAGGAATTGTGTTCAGCAGCAGGTAGTTTAAATACTGGTGTAGAACAGAGGTAAATTCTCTTTTCTCTCCTGTAGCTCGAAGCCCAGGGCTAAGCATTCCACAAAAGGTGTAGCGGCTCCACAATGCCATTGGTGTCTCAGGCTTCTTCTACCTTTCTGCTCTGCCTCCCCGGTGCTGACTTCTGTCCTCATGGTTTCTAGAGGGCTGCTGGAGGTCAGCTCTCTAGCTTCTGTTCCATGCTGGCAGAAGGAAAGGGTTCGTAAAAAATGCAAAATTCAACAGGATTGTGAACTTCTAACTGGCTTTCTTAAGTAGTGGATGAAACAGGCAGTATCCCTTCTACCAACTAGAAGGGTGCTCCCAGGGGGTGTACCAAAAAGAAAGTTTTTATAGAAAAGAAGGTGGGGCAAGGACACTATTAGCAAAAGAAAAGAAAGGATTATTTTGGGGCCTAGACATCTTTTGGGAGGAAGGGAGGGAAGGGTTCTTATCATGCAGATTGCTTATTCTTTTTATGGGGTCGGGGGAGGGATGGAGAGGGCCCCTGTTGGTGTTGACCAGAAAATTCCAGGCTGGTTGATTAAATTTTGTTTCTGGGAGAGGATGAAATAGCAATTAGGTCAGGTATTAAATCTAGGTTTGGTATCATGGGCTTTAGTAAAAAGTGACACCATTCTGGGCCTGTGGTTTTTTCTTTAACAGGGTCAAAGGTAAAAGGGAGCACGCCAGATGACTCAGCACCCCCCACCTGACTTTCTAATGCACGTTCCCAGAGTCTGCACTCAGTACTGGCGCTTTCATCTCCTTGCACGGCTGACAGTCACGCCAGAACCCCTGGCTGCAGGGAGTCTGGAAACGTGTTCAGCTGGGCTGGGTGCTGCCCCCAGTGACTGAAGGTTCTGTTAGGTAAGAAAAAGAGGAGAACGAATTTGGCTAGGCACCTGGCAGTCTTTCTCTGATCTCCTGAGCACTTTACGCTTATAAAAATTTATTTTTTCATTGTGGTAAAATATAAGCAACATAAGTTTACCACGTCAACCATTTTAAAGTGTACAATTCAGGGGTTTTAAGTACATTTACAGTGTTGTGTAACCATGACCACCGTTCATTTTCTCCCTCGTGACCTAATCCCCTCGCACAGGGCCTGTCTTCTAATACCATCACGGTGAGCGTTAGGCTTTCAGCATACGGATTTTGCAGGGACACAAACATTCAGATTTTAGCAGGTTTTTTCCTGCTTTTGGCTGTTGTGAATAATGCTACTATAAACACTGGTGTATAAATACCTGTTCAAGCCCCTTCTTCCTTTTCTTCTGAGTATATACCTAAGGGTGGAATTGCTGGATCTTGTGGTGATTCTACATTTAAGTTTTTGAGGAGCCTCCAAAAATACATTTTGTATCTTATTTAATCTTCACAAACTTGCAACTGTTGAAACCGCACATTGAGATTCTGATGGAGAGGTGCCACCCACTCTGGATCCAGGTGAGCCCCAGCAGGTTGCCCTGGGGAAACTCCGCTGGAGTAGATGCCAAAATGAACTGGGTGGAATTATCTCCGCTTTAGAAGTGGGAAACAAAGATAAGAGGCTAACTCAGCCTCTCGGTAATGATATACTCTGCTCTTCTCTTGGTAAGGAAAAGTCCATTAACTTTCCCTGGCTCTGCTAATAGGAATTCTCACCAAGTGCTTGCAGGTGGATTTACTGGATCTGTACTGGATTACCTTGACCAGTGTAGATTTTTGAAGACCACGCCATGAGGTTCCAGGCAGGAGCTATTTCCACCCCTATGTTTGACCTCAGGCCAACAGGTCACAAGGTTATCAAGAAGAGGGAAGAGGAACGTAGTTCACTCCGTCCCTCGTGATGGCACTAAGTTCACGTTAGCAGAGTTGGTAAGAACACGGCCTCCAGAGCGAGGCAGCTTGTGTTCAGATTCCAGTTCTGCTGTGTGTGTGTGATTGTCGTCGGAATTATTTAGCTTCTCTGTGCCTCAGCTTCCTCATCTGTAAGTTGGGGATCAGTAATGGTGCTTTATAGTGGTCACGAGGGCCTCCTGAGTTCACATGATTAAACAAGTATTTTAGAAAGGTGCTTGCACTCTAGAGGGCTCTGTCAGTGGGGGTGGTGTTAGCGGTGTTGACATTGTGAGTATACCCAGGGAAGGTTGATTCTCTAAACCGGAACAGTTAGTAGCAAACTGACTATGGGTCATCACTGTAGTTCTAGCAATGGAAAGGAACGAAATGGGGAGCACACACATGGACAAAGCATGGGGAAACACAGCCAGATGGGGTGGGAAGCGTTTCTAGACTTTGACTGCCTTTGGCCTGATGTCATAAGCTTAGAAAATGCTAACCACTTGGCCTCTTACATTTGTCCCTCACCTCCAAATTGGAGATAATTCTGCTTTACCCATTGCATCATTGTGAGTGAGGACTTACTGAGGCAAAGACATAGGCATTATAAACTGTTATTACTAAACAAATGTAAAGACTTAGATTAACAACCTGAAGCAGCCCTTTAGCTCCTATTATCTCTGTCTAAACAAATTTGATATTTGTGACCAGGCCTTGGCACTAAACCCCAGGGAGACTGTGGAAAACGTGGAGAAGGCTCAGCAGCCAAGGACAGAATCTGAGGAATTAGGGCTAACTTCATACAACATCGAATTTAAAATACCAGAAAGAGTTCTTGAAGAAAACGGTGCAATCCGAGTCCTCTTCTAGATTACCCACCTGTGATGGAGAAGCGGACACTCCATAGCTAGTCAGTGGTTGTAGCAGAGAAGGGGATGCACCCCAGAGCTCGCAGGCCTTTCGACAGCCACGTTCAACCGGACTGATTCTGCGAGGTTTTGCCGAACTAGGTATTCATTTAGCAGTCACGCTGCGCCATCTATGGGCACTGTGTTTTATTGCAATTTCAGGAGTACAGGCGGATGCCTTCAGATACAATGCGGTGGATTTGATTTAAAAAACTAGTCACACCTCCCCTTTACTCGTGAAAGCCATCCTCATTTTTTGGAGGGAGGGGCTTGTTTGTTACAGATGCGACACTTTTTGTTACTCTCAATAGTTCTTTGTTTGGAACAAGGGGGGAAATTTTGCCTTGAGATATAGATGTGTGTGAGGAAGGACCCGGATGTCTGGATTCCATTTGCTAATGTGTTTCCAGTAGCCAGGGAATCCTTCCCTCTACATTATATGACCAAGACGTCATTTAAAAATTTCCCATGAGGCTTGTGTCATTCCACAGTTTGCTGGAAAAGGAGATGGACGAAGAGCTGAAGTGATTTCTGTTTTCTTTTGTCCCAATATTTTATTCTTAGCACCAGCTGGTGTGGGGAACACCACTGACTGGGACAGAGGGAACCCCAAGTGCTGTAAAAGGCAGGACGGGAAAGTCAGGGAGGACTTTTTGGAGGGGATGACGTAGGTTCGGGATTTTTGAAGATATGAGAGTCATATCTTTATGGAAAGGGGAATGGGTTGGTGGAGAAGACCACCTGTCCCCCGTGCTCTGTGTCTGCAGTCTAAGACAACTTCAGGTGGGGATGTGAGGCGATCAGGCTGCGACATCTGTCACCCCATTGATCGCCAGGGTTGAGTCGTCGGTCTGGCTGGCGAGGCGGGTGTCGCCTTCCTCCCTCACCGACCCACGTGCGTCCCTCCCGAAGCTCCGCGCTGCTCGAAGGGGACGACCTTCCCAGCTAGAGGAGAGGACCGGTCTTCGGTCAAGTGTACACGAGTGGCTGCGCTCCCCCGCTAGGACCTCCAAACAAGCTCCCAAGACCACTTCATGCGGAAAGAGGACATGGCGATCTCATATGCTTGTCTCATACAGGCTTACTTCCTTCGTTTCTCTCTGTGCATCTGCCCCTTTTCCCTACTAGGCTCCCTCAGATCCTCTCTGGTCCAACCGTGCTGGTCTCTTTTAGTTTCTGGAAAGCACATTCTCTCCATCTTTGGTGCTTTTGTGTCCGCTGTCTGCCTCTGCCTGATGCACCCCCCACCCCCTTATTCTGGTAATTCCTCTTCGTCCTGTTGATCTCAGTTTAAAAGTCACTTCCTGAAGGAGGGCTTGCCTGATCCCCTGGCCTAGGTGACATCTTGTAGCTGTGGTGCATCCCATTCTTACCTCTCTTGGAGCTCCCATCACACATGTGGGAGTACCTGCCCAGCACCTGTCTTCTTTACGTTGCAAGTATGGGGCTGTGTCTGTATCCCCATTGCCCAATATGAGGCGCGTGGATAGGTCCGGAGGGGAATATAGCAGCCATATTACATATATATTGCATTATTAAATGTTGTCTGGAGGTATGTTTTAGAAAGCAGGCTAAAGGTGACCAAACGTGCCCAATCACCAACTTTTTGTGTGGTTGCGGGAGAGAATGTTGTAGGTGCCATTTTCCACAGCAGTGAGGCGGACCCCTGTTTTCTTATCTCCCTCTGGTCTTGGAGGGAGAAGGGGCAACACCCTGGGGTGGAAGTCCTCTTTTTACTCCTGCCCCTAAGGGTGGAGTAGGATGGCGACTAGGTGAAAAGTCCCTGGTTGAAGCATGACAAGATCACCAAACTCAGGAAAAAAGAGAGTCCTTTAATTAATTGAGAAAAGCTATTTACCAGAGTGCACAGGAGACTTGGAAATATTAATTATGTCCATGATGCAGCTGTTTAAAATAATATGCAACAATATTAATAAACTTCAAAATGAAGATCATGCTGAGGCTTGAATGCATTGAACCCAACAGCAGATCTAAGAGAATACTTCTATTGAGAGATGTAAGCATTCTGAACTGGAAGGAGACAAAAAGAGAAAGGTGATCCAGTTCAGAGCCTCACCATTTTTATTATGAAGACACTACCAATGTGAGGTTGAAGGAGAAAAAGAAAAAAGGCATGCTGTGAGCTTAATTTGGCTGTAAAAACAGACTCCACCAAGCAGGGTCTAGAGGAAGACTTGGGGCTCAGACTCTGTGGAGGGCTCAGGGTCCCCAGTGTAGTAACCCCACTGTCAGGGGGCACCTGACTCAGCAGTTAGTGCCAGGATGATTCTGTTCACTGAGTTTTGCAGGCAGCTCTTGCCTCACATGTCCCAGGGCCATGTAAGTGTCCTGTGAGGAGAGGACTGCTTTGAGTCGTCAGTGGGAAGCCCCTGAGTTTGGCTTTGCAAAGTTAAGACAAAAATAGAAACTGACATGCAGACCTGGTCATTTGACTTCCGACTGGCTAAAGAGATGTGAGGATAACCTAGAGGAGGGCAGGACACTAGGCCTGGATGGTTGTACTATGGTAATAGTGGGCTTCCTGGGTAAGGAGGTCAAGGTATAAGGAGGCTCACTGATACCCCTTAGGTTTTAAAAATCCTTCATAGGCTCAGAGGGAGTTGCTCATACTGCAGCCACAGAGTTGATGAAAATCTTTGAATCCAGTCTGGCTGAATCCTTGTTTTGACAGAAGAAACTGTAACTGTGGACATTTAGGAACGTGCACTGGGTTTTTAGTGGCCACACAATGGTTCATGGCTCCCCCGAGAAAAACCTTTCACTTCCAGGTAGCAGGTAATGCCCTAAAGCCCTCCCTTGTTAATAAATCAAGATTCTTCTTAAGAGCTATTCCCTGGGGGCTGCCTGAGGCAGTGGGAAAGAGCACTGACCTGGCAGGAGGGTCTGGGTCCCATGCCCAGCCTGGTCACTCTGCAGCTGTACCCATGAGCAAGCACTCTGCCCCCCTGGAACCCAGCTTTCTCCTGGTGAGGAGGAAGAGCTATTGTTCCTTCTGCAACTGTGGGGCAACGGGACTGTGAGCTGCTGATTTCCAGAAGGGAAGGTCTGCACTGTTAGCCCATAGGCCCAGAGCACAGCACAAAGCACACAGACGTGTGAAGAGTATAACTTCTATGCCTTCTCTTCCTTGGGTGTTCCCTGTTCCAAGGGCTTGGCAGTCGAATGGTGAGTGGTCTCTCAGAACTGACCTGTTCTAAAAACCCAAGGAAGGTAAGTAGACTCACTTCAAAAGAGCAAGACGTCGAACACTGGGGGTCCCTGCAGGGAGCCTGAAAGGTCTGAAGACCCAGAGTAACAGCAAACATGAGTGTCCATGGACTTGATCTAGACCTATGGGGTGGCAGTAGATTTGTCCCGGCTTCCTTGCTAGGACAACACTGAGGTTACTCCCTGGGGTGGAGAATGCAGGAACAAAGGACAATAGTAGGTCCCTGTGAACATACTGTGCCTGCTCCTGAGGTAACTCTTGTGTGCATGTACCAGGATGGCCCCCAGGCCCTGTCAGCCCTGCTCCCAGTGCCTGCAGTGAGTCTTACTCACTCTCACTCCTGTTACTGAAAGCATGCCTAATTTACAAAGAGATCTCAGTGAAATCTGACTTCATATTGTACTCCCAAAGCTGTTGTGTTAAGTAAATCAGAATAAATCATTTCCTTTTCTTTTATTTGGCATTGATTCATCTACATCACAGTTCATAATGTGACTTCAAAGACAATCAATGAATCCTGAAGGTGAAGGATTCTTCTGAATTTTCAAAGAAACGAATTACTTTAAAGAGTAGGTACATTTTATAGTTTTTGTTCTTGAAGGTCTGTAATCCATAGGCCAGATATTTTTCTATATTCAGAATTCTTAATTTCCCAGAAGGCTTGGGGATTCATTGTATAAGTGCATATGCAATTGTATAGATAGCCCTGACCAGTGTGGCTCAGTTGGCTGGGTGATGACCTGCAGAGCAAAAGGCTACCGGCTCAATTCCTGGTCAGGGTACATGCCGGGGTTGTGAGTTCAGTCCCTAGTCCTGGCGCATGTAAGAGGCAATCAATTGATATTTCTCTCTTGCATCCATGTTTCTCTCCCTCTCATTCTCCCTCCCTTCCTCTTTCCCTAAAAATAAGTAAATAAGATCTTTAAAAAATAATTAAAAAAAGATTGTTTAAATATATTTTATCTCTATAGGAGGGTAAACATTTTTATGCATTTTGGAAGTATGCATAAAAAAAGATTTAAAACAATCTTTAAAAACAAGATTACTTTCATAGTGCAAAAAACATTTATTATAGGAGGTATCAAAAGAACATAACACTTAGAATTAATTGTGGAGTATGAGAGCACATTACATGACACTTTTGTAAATGCATGTATGTTGAAGTTTGCCTTTAATTCACTTCTGAGTTCTTGACAAATCCCACTTTGTACTGTGCACATGGTATATCCTTGTTAAAATTTTGTTGAATTAATACTTAAAAATGAATAATCTGAACCACATATTTGAATATCCATAAAGTTACCTTGACAGAAATGGGAGCCTTATTCAAAACAGACTAAGAGAAGGCCCAAGGGAATACAGATTTTCAATTTGTGGTTTTAAGTATTCGCAGTTCACGGGCAGCTATTGCTTGCTCTCTGCACACTTCCGCACTCAGTGCTGTGCGGTTCATTGCTTCCATCTGCTTTCTTTCGCACTTCACCGAACGCGCAGCTGTCTGGGCCGGGCTGTTAAAGCCCCGGTAGGTGGCCCGCTGTCTGGGGTGGGTCTGAAAAGGAGATAACCACTACTCATCCTAGTCTTCCCAGAGGTGGGAACGGTCCTGTTATCGGTGAGACGGCAAGCCCTCGATTCTTGTCTTCTTGAATGAAAGATTTCAGCCAGGAGACAGAGTGCAGCAAGGTAGGCAAGAATGTATTGGCAGTGCGGAAACACGCTGGGAGGGACCGAGTGGGAGCCTCAGAGTGAGAGCGCCCCCATCAGTCACAAAGTTCTTCCTGGACCTCTCCGCTTCTTTTTCAGCTGCCCCCTCACTTATCCGTCCGCACACGTGCTGTGTGGCTGAATCTTGTGACCTATGTGGCTAAATAAGGTCCTGAGATTGAATCAGAGATATGGTGACAAGCCTGAGTTTGGTGAGGCCTGTTCCAGCTTATAGATTTACCTTAGTCCCTGTAGACGTGCAGGAATGCATGAGGATAATCCATTCCCCTGCCCTTTGCCTGCCCAGCTTCTGTCTAACAAGCTCCCTATCCCAACACTCTCAGAATTTGTTGGAATTCTTCGGTGTAGGCAACACAGACTCTGGATGACTTAATCTTGTTTATTAAAATGACAGTGGGTTGCTCATAGGGTTGCTAGGGGAGCTGGAAAAGCAGGCTTGGAGCCCCAGCAGCAGGGCACACAAAATACCTGCAATTACGCCACAACGTGTGCTGGTGAGAACGCCACTGCCACTGCCCTTGCCAGATGCCACACTTTCGCTTCGCTTCTGTTCCAAGTGCAGGATGGGGACGACCTGAAAACACTGCTGCCATGGAAACATGATCTTGTTGCCACGGCTGCCACCTCTAGTGAGGGCTGCAGAACCGCTGCTTCTTTGTGTCACTAGCAATGGAGTCAAACGCCAGAGTGCGTGCTTCTAATTGGTGGATCCTGGATTCCAAGTCCAGGAATCTTGCATAACTACTTTCAAAGGATGCTGGGAAAGGAAGTATCTGGTGTTTTCCAGCGGAAATTGGGCTCTGCCTCTCACGAAGACTCAGAAGAAGGGCAACGCTTCAAATACAGGCAGGTTGTTCAGATGGTTAGTAGGCAGTCAAAAGGAATGACGATGGTCCATGTTATGAAGTAAACTATACCAACCTTCTTGAAAGAGGATAAAAACCTTGATGTACACAGATAATTAAAAACCATACCAACACAAAACAAAAACTGCCAATAGTAACCATGATGTGGGGAGATACTTTATTCCTTTATTGTTTACCTTGAAAATCCTTGCTACTATGAGAATTGTTTCAAATGTAATTATTTAAAGTTTACTAGACTAGGAATTTTCAGCTTCATTCAAATATCTTCCTTAAAGTAATTTTGCTTTTTATTTTTCTCATTTAGAAGCCTATATAATTAGTGTGCTATTGGAATGGATTATTTTTCATTCATGGAGATCTTTAATTGGTACATAGAGGTTATGTTTCCAGGAACTTCCAAACCGGAGCGTGTCAGTCCTCTGGTGTTCATCAGCAATCAGAAATAGAGCCAAACAGGGGCTCTTCTACTTAGATTAAAATAAGACAGTGTCATATCTGACTAGCTTTGTACTGTGTCGCTTTGTCACCAAAAGGTTTCCAGTTTATTTCTTTTCACTCTTACACAGAAGTGCAGTGTCAGAGGACAGGGAACGTGGCATATTGGCGAGAAGAGGAGAGGGTGTGTGGCGGGAAGAGTGGGAAGCCAGGGGGCTTCCTGCATTGTGTCGGACGAGCTGTTTCACCCTCCGGAGAGCACCCTCCTGGCCTCAACCCTGCTGCTATTGATCCAGTCATTTCAGATAGTTCAACATAGACCAACACGGTTGCAACAAATGAACTGGAGATTGTTCCAATACTGTTTTCACCTTTTCGTTGACAATAGCGAGTCTTGACCAAGGTAGCACAGGGAGTAGGTCAATGTGTGAAAGAAAATTATTCACCATATATACTCAACTTACATCATTATTTAATTAACTAGTCAATTAATCAATTAACTATAATCATTTACTAAGACCCTAGTATGCACAAGTGCCACACTATGGGCTTTACATTTATCATATCTTTAATAATCCTTCTAACAACACTGTCCTATGAAGTAGATCTAATTTATTCCCTCATTTGAGAGAGAAGAGAACTGGGGCTCAGAGAGCATAAGAGGCAGAAGGAGAATTTGAATCTGTATCATTCTGACTCCAAAATCTCTGATTCTACTCACTGTTTCTCACAATTTTTGGTGCTTGGGGTAGTGAAGTGACTGAAAGACAGTGTCTACCCTCAGTGGTGGTTAGATATTATAAAAGAAAAGAGACTTCACCATACTGTGTAATCCATTCTATAATATCATAAACAGGAGCCCAAAGGAGAGATTTCTAACCTGGCCTGAGGTCTGGATGGGAGAGAATTCATGAAGTCTTTTTGTAAAAGGTGAAACTTGAGCTAAGTGATGAAGGATGACCAAGATGTTTCCACAGAAAGAGCTTGTGTACAGGCATGGCGGTGTGAGAGCCTGCTGGCCTGGCTGGTATGTGTAGTGTGTTATGTTTGTGTTTGTGTTTGTGTGTGTAGAGGGGGAAGGGGGAGAGAGAGAGAGAGAGACTGACTAAAATAAGGCTAGAAAAATGTGCAGAGGTGGTGTGAAGAAAAGGCTGCAGGTTTAAGGGTCATTTACCGAGTAGATTTAGTAGGACTTGGTGACTGATTTGATATGGAAATGAGGGATCTATTAAGTTTTTAAAAGGAATTTATTTTATAGAGCAGTTTTAAGTTTGCAGCATATTTGAAGTACAGAGATTCCCCATATACTCCTCCCCCACATACACATAACCTCCCCGAGTGGTGGTGCAGTGATTACAACTGATGAACCTACATGGGCACATCATCATCATCTCAAGCCTGTAACTTACAGTAGGGTTCGCTCTTGGTGGTGCACACATTATGGGTTTGAACAAATGCATAAGGACATGTATCCATCATTACAGTATTAGACACAGCATTTTCAGTGCCTTAATCATCCTCTGTGATCCGTTTCTTCATTCTCACTGCCCTCCTCTGACCCCTGAAAACCATCCATCTTTTTTCTGTCTGCATAGTTTTGCTTTTTCCCAAATGTCATACATGCAGTTGGCATCATACAGTATGTGGTCTTTTTGGATTGGCTTCTTTCGCTTAATAATATACATTTAAGTTTCCTCCATGCCTTTTAGTGGCTTGATAGTTCATTTCTTTTTTGTGCTGAATAATATTCCATTGTCTGGATGTACCAGGGTTTATTCATCTACTCACTTATTTGGGGTCATCTGGGTTGCTTCCAAGTTTAGCTACTTCTGAATAAAGCTGCTATAAACATCCATGTGCAGGTTTTTGTGTGGATATAAAGTTTCCAACTCCTCTGGGTAAGTGCCAAGAAGTGTGATTGCTGGATCATATATTAAAGTTACATTTAGTTTTATAAGAAACCACCAAACACTCTTCCAAAATGGCTGTATAATACTGCATTCCTACCAGCAATGAATTAGAGTTTCTGTTGCTCAGCATCTTCACTAGCATGTGGTGTTATCAGAGCTGTGGATTTTGGTTATTTTAATAGATGTGTAGTATTTCATTGATGTTTTGATCCGATGACACGATGTGGACAATCTTTTTATGTGCTTATTTACCATCTATATATCTTCTTTGGTAACATACCCGCAAAAGATTTTGGCCCATTTTTAAATTGGGTTGTTTATTTTCTCATCGTTGACTTTTAAGGGTTCTTTGCATATTTTGAATAACAGTCCCTTATCAGATGTATCTTTTGCAAATACTTTCTCCCAGTCTGTGGTTTCTCTTCTCCTTCTCTTGACATTGCATTTCACAGAGCAGAAGTTTTTAATTTTAATAAAGTCTAGTTTATCAATTATTTCTTTCATAGATTGTACCTTTAGTATTATATCTAAAAAGTTATTGCAATATCCATGGTTGCCTAGGTTTTCTCCTATGTTATCTTCTATGCATCTTATTTATTTACTTTTATTGTTGTTCTATTACAGTTGTCCCAGTTTCCTTCCATTGCTCTCCCCTGCCTGGCCTATTCCTGGCTTCCAGGGTCAATCCCCACCGTGTTGTCCAGGGGTTATTTATACCGTTTCTTGACCAGACCCTTCCCCTTCTTTTCCCCCTTATCTGCCTCCTCCACCCCCTCTGATCGCTGTCAGACTGCTCCGTTTCCATGCCTCTGGTTCTATTTTGCTCGTTTGTTTTGTTCATTGGGTTCCTCTTATAGGTGAGATCATATGGTATTTGTCTTTCACTGCCTGGCTTATTTCACTTAGCATAATGCTCTCCAGTTCCGTGCATGCTGTCATGAAAGGCAGGAGTTCCTTCTTTCTTTCTGCTGCCTGGTATTCCATTGTGTTAAAGTACCACAGTTTTTTGATCCGCTCATTTACTGCTGGGCACTTAGACTGTTTCCAGCACTTAGCTATTGTAAGTAATGCTGTTATGAACATAGAGGCGCATAGGTTCTTTTTGATTGGTGTTTCGGGATTTTTAAGGTTTAATTCCAGCAGTGGAATCACTGGATCAAAAGGCAGTTCCATTTTTAGGTTTTGGGAAAATTCCATACTGTTTTCCACATAATGTATACAGACATATAGAGGGCCCATAATGTATACAGCACCAAGAGTGGATGCACCAGTCTGCATTCCCACCAACAGTGTATAGGGCTCCCTTTTCTCCACATCCTTGCCAGCACTTGTTGTTTGTTGATTTGTTAATGGTGGCCATTCTGACCAGTGTGAGGTGATAACTCATTGTGGTTTTAATTGTCTTCTCTCTGATGGCTAGTGATGTTGAGCATCCTTTCATATGCCTATGGACCCTCTGTATGTCCTCCTTGGAGAAGTGTCTGTTCAGGTCTTTTTCCTATTTTTTAATTGGATTGTTTGCCTTCCTGGTGTTGAGTCATATGAGCTCTTTATATATTTTAGAGATCAAACCCTTGTCCAAGGTATCATTGGCAAATATATTTTCCCATACAGTTGGTTCCCTTTTCATTTTGCTGATGCTTTTTTAGCCATGCAGAAGCTTTTTAATTTGAGGTAGTCCCATTTGTTAGTTTTCCCTTTATTTTCCTTGCACTAGAGGATAGAGATATATTGGAAAAATATTGCTGTGTGGGATGTCTGAAATTTTTCTGCCTATATTTTCCTCTAGGACTTTTATGGTGTCATGATTTATACTTAAGTCTTTTATCCATTTTGAATTTATTCTGGTGTGTGGTATAAGTTGGTTGTCTAGTTTCATTTTTTTGCATGTGCCATTCCAGTTCTCCTAACACCATTTGTTGAAGAGGCTATTTTTACTCCATTTTATGCTCCTACCCCCCTTTGTCAAATATTAATTGATTACAGAGACAAGGATTTATTTCTGGGCTCTCTGTTCTGTTCCATTGATCTATGTGTTTATTCTTATGCCAGTACTAGAGTGTTTTGATTACAGTGGCCTTGTAATAAATATAGTGTGATATTAGGCATTGTGATCTCTTCTACTTTGTTCTTCTTTCTCAAGATTGCTGAGGCTATTCTTGGTTGATTTTTGTTCCATATACATTTTTGAAATATTTGTTCTAAATCTCTGAAATATGTCATTGGTATTTTAATAGGGATTACATTGTATGTATAGATTGCTTTGGGTAGTATGGACATTTTAATAATGTTAGTTCTTCCAATCATGAAAATGGTATATGCTTCCATTTATTTGTATCTTCCTTAATTTCTTTCTTCAGTGTTCTGTAGTCCTGCTTGGTTAAGTTTATTCCCAGGTACTTTATTTTTCTTGTTGCTATATTAAATGGGATTTTTTTCCTAGTTTCTACTTCTGATATTTCATTGCTGGTGTGCAAAATTGCTTTTGATTTCTGAATATTGACTTTGTATCCTGCTATTTTGCCAAATTCACTATTAGGTGTGGTAGTTTTTTGGTAGAGCCTATAGGGTTTTCTATGTACACTATCATGTCATCTGCAAATAATGACAGTTTTACTTCCTCCTTTCCAATTTGGATGCCTTTTATTTCTTTTTGTTGTTTGATCACTGTGGCTAGAACTTCCAATACTATGTTGAATAAAATTGATGAAAGCAGATGCTCTTGTCTTGTTCCTGATCTTAGGGGGAAAGTTCAGGACTGCCTTCACTCTGTCCCATAGGTTTTGGGCTGTTGTGTTCATTGTCATTTTTTCAGAAACTTTTTGATTTCTTCCTTGATCTCATTGTTAACACATTCATTATTTAATAGCATGTAATTTAGTCTCCCTGAACTTGAATGTTTTTGAGTTTTTCCCTTGAGGTGTTGGTTTTTAGTTTTAAGCCATTGTGATCCGAGAAGATGCTTGACATTATATCAATTTTCTTGAATTTTTTGAGATTTATTTTTTGTCCTACCATGTGGTCTACCTTTGAAAATGTTCCATGTGTGTTTGAAAAGAATGTGTATTTTGCTTCTTTGGGGTGAAAAGTTCTGTATATATCAATTAAGTCCATTTGATCTAGAGTGTTGTTCAATACCACAATATCTTTATTGATTCTTTGCTTGGAAGATCTATCCATTTTTGGCTGGGGTGTTAAAATCTCCTATGATGAGTGTGTTCTGTCAATAATCTTGAAGTCCTCTAAGATTTTCCTTATATATTTGGATGTTCCTATGTCGGGTCCCTATATGTTTACAAGGGTTATATGTTATTGATGGATAACATATTATGTATTATGTTTAGTATTAACATATTAAGTATTATGTAGTGTCCTTCTTTGTCTATTTTTATGGCTTTTTTTTGGAAATCTATTTTGTCTGATATAAGTATTGCTACCCAGCTTTTTTCATGTCTGTTTGAGTGGAATATTTTTTTTCCATCCCTTCACTTTCAGTCTGTGTACATCTTTTGTTCTGAGGTGGGTCTCTTGTAGACAGCCTATATGCAGGTCATGTTTTCTTATCCATTCAGCTACCCTAAGTCTTTTGATTGGAGCATTTAGTCCATTTACATTTAAGGTTATTATTGATACATACTTATTTATTGCCATTTTTTTCCTTTACACCTGTGTTCCTTTTTCCCTCTTTATTTTCTTCATCTTCTTAAAGCAGCCTCTTTAGCAACTCTTGCAATGGTGGCTTAGTGTGGATGTATTCCTTTAGCCTTTTTTTTGTGCGTGTGTGTGAAACTTCTATTTCACCTTCTATTTAAATGAGAGCCTTGCTAGGTAGAGTAGTCTTGGTTGCAGGCCTTGCTTTTCATTACTTGGAATATTTCTTGCCATTGCCTTCTGTCCCGTCGCATTTCTGTTGAGTAATGAGCTGATAGCCTTATCAGAGCTCTCTTGTATACTACTAGTTGTTTCTCCCTTGCTGCCTTCAGATTCTTTCTTTGTCTTTAAATTTTGCCATTTTAATTATGATGTGTCTTAGAGTAGGCCTCTTTGGGTTCATCTTGATTGGGACCCTCTGTTCTTTCTGGACTTGAGTGACTTCTTCTCTCATAAAGTTAGGGAATTTTTCTGTTATTACTCTTTCAAGCAGGTTTTCCATTCCTTGCTCCTCTTTTTCTTCTTCTGGTGTCCTTATGATAAAGACATTATTACCTTTCATATTGTCCTGCAGCTCCCTTAAACACTCCTCTTTTTTTTTTTTTCTGAGTCATTTTTTGTTTTGTTGCTCTTTCTGGGAATTTTTTTCTACCTTGTCCTCCAGCTCACTGATTTGATCCTTTTCTTCATTTAGCTTGATTTTAATTCCTTTTACTGCATTATTCATTTCAGATATTGTATTCTTCATTTCCTCTGGGCTCTTATTGATAGTTTTTATGTCTTTTTTCATGCTGGCGGAATTTGCAGTAAGTTCCTTGTAGCTTCCCTGGAGTTCTTTGTAGTTCTCACTGAGCTCATTGAGCATCCTTATAACCATTATTAGAACTCAGTGTCTCATAGTTTGCTTGCCTCTATTTCATTTAGCACTTTTTCTGGGGATTCTTCCTTTCCTTTCAATTGGGAGTTGTTTCTTTGTTTATTTTTATCATAAATAATAAAGGAAGGGAATAAGGTGGAGTAGAGTAAGAGAAGGGAAATGTATAAATTAGGTTTAAACAGAAATTTTAAAAATATATATATAGTAAGAGAGAGAGAAAAAAAAATAGGAACCAAATTGGGGAAACAAGATCCACCACAGCACTATCAACAACAAATGAGCAAAACTTAATATAAGTAGGATAGAAATAAGAGGGAAAAAAGAAAAAGAAAAGCTTAAGGAATGTGTAGAGGAAAGAGAAGTGATTTTGAAAGGATAGAGAGAGAAGGAATACTAAGAGTGAGGAATGAAAACCAGGCTAAGACAGGAAAAAAATAAAATTTAACAGAAAAAAGAAAGGGCAGGAGGCAGTAAAAATGGAGTCAGAGAGGGGAATGACAAAATTTGAGATTTGGAATAGTGAAGATCTAGAAATAAAATGGAAGAAATATAACAACAATCACCATATCCACAACCAAGGAGCAGAGAGTGATAAAGGTGGAGAGAGAATAGGGTATTTTAAGAATGGGAGAAAGAATATGAAATGACTAATGACAAGAAAAATTGTTTTGAGAAGCTAGAAGGGGGAGAAATAGTAAGAGTAGCCCACACGCCCAGATGTAGGGGACAACCATGAGAGTCATGTTATAGAAGCCAAGTGTTATGGACTAAATTCTGCCCTCCTTACCCAATTCATATGTTGAAGCCCTCACCCCCCAATGTGACTGCATTTAGAGATAGAGACTTTAAGGAGGTAACTGAGATTAAATGAGGTCATAAGAATAGGACCTTACTTCTTTAGGACTGGTGTCCTCATAGGAAGAGGAATAGCCCCCAGAGACCTCTTTCTCACTCTCCTCATGCATGGAGAAAAAGTTATGTGAGGACACAGAGATGGCACTGTCTGCAAGTCGAAAGGAGGGGCCAAACCAGAAACCAGCGCTTTCAACACCTTGATCTTGGACACCTCGCCTCTAGAGGAAATGAATTTCTGTTTTTTTTTTAGCCACCCGAACTATTGTGTTTTGTTATGGAAACCTGAGCAGACTAATGCCCCAAGTGAGGATAGAGTTTCAAGAACTGTTTAAAGAAAGGCAAATATCAACAAAAATAAGGGTTGACATGTGTGCTCTGAATTTGGCGATCCTGTGTCCTTAGCAAGAGCAAGGATGTGCTGAGGCTGGAAGTAATACTGCAGTGAGTTTAAGGATTGCATGAGCAGGAGGACGGACCACATTTTTCACGTGCAAGCATTGCCTCCAGGAATTTAGTAGCTTCTATGATCCGTGTCTGTAATTCCAGGTAACCTCTGTGCAGACTGGCCCAGGGACGGGCATAGTATCTGGCACATAGCAGGTTCACAATAACACTGCTGAAGGGCCTTATTGCTACGCACTGGCTTAGGTAGAGAGTTAGGTCAACCTTACTTGACCAGTGAGGCAGCTTTATATAGTAAAATAGTATGAGGAACGTTTGTTTAGTGCTTTCTAGATGCCAGGCACTGTGCTAAACTCTTCACATATATTATCTCATGTAATTTTCATAGCAACCTTATGAATTAAGGCAGTAATATGATTATGCTCACTTTTCTTTTAGAAAAACTAAGCTGTAGTTTCAAACACAGGTAACCTGACTCCAGAGCTCAAGCCCCTAACTACCATGCCCTGTGGCTCCAGTTCTTCCATAATATTCCAACAGTGGACACAGGCACCAGGATCTTCCCTGTGGAGACTTGAGAAACTAACTCGAGTTTTCTGGGCCTCAGTATCTTAACATGCAACCTGTGGACGTTGGAACAAATGATCCTCTCAGATGCTTTCTGCCTCTGATCTGTGGTTCGTGCTAAATTACACTCTAATTATGTGACCTGGCTTTAACCTCTACAGACAAGTCAAGCAGAAATTGTCAGTCAGGACCACGAGAAGGTCCTGTTTTGAGTGTCTTGGACATGACGCACCACTCCCTAGTTATGCAGTGACTGTGCGGAACCCACCAACAGTGCATGGGTGCCTGAGAGGTTTGATATAGGTTCCATTCCAGACGGGGTGGCTGTAGGGCTGGAAAAGGCCCGTGCCTCTGCCCAGTGTTGCTATTTCCATTCGCTGGCTTGGTTATGAACAGTTGTGTGGCTGAGGGTTGGCAATGAAATATTTCATGGACGAGAACAATCGGCTTGGTCACCACCATAGTTGCTGAAGTGTTTAACAATGCTGAGGCTGCCATGGGATAGGCAAGGGCACATTTTTCTTGCAGGGTCCCTGTCTGTGTAAAAATTCGATATATCACAAACATTCACAGATCTATGCGAGGCTTATGTTATTGGTCAATGGAGATTTAGAAGAGTAGGCAGAGAAGAGGTATGCATGTATTTATTTATTATCTAATGAGTGCACGTGAAGGTCCCTGTTCAGGTCTGGGAACCATCTCTTTGTGGTTTTGGTTGTCAAATGCTCTGTTCTTGGCCACTTTTGTGTCTTCTATGAGGAAAAGGTAGCAACACTGGTATTCCTCACAGTGCCATGTCTATTCAGAGCCTGTTTGCTTCAAAACAACATAGATCTTTCAGCCTCTGCAGTCCCACAATTCCATTTATTTAATGCTGATTACAGCATTACTCATGATCCTGCATCATCCATCATACTGCCTATAAATATTGGCTTCCATGTACTTGTTCGAAAGTTGTTACTATACCTCACTCGGGATGACCACAAATGCAAGTCAAACTCAGAGTATGCAGGAAAATGTGAGTTATAATTTGTTTTTTGGCCATGTTCTGAATTTTATAGTGCAAGGTGGAATAGCATGACTTCCAATCATGTCTTCTTCTGAACTTTTTAGGTCATTGTCACTGCATTTTTAGAATGTGATCTCCTTCAACAATGATTGCATCTCTGTGTTCCATATACCACCCAAGCTGGGAGGAGAGGCAGAGTTCTCATGGGCAAGTAGAGAGGAGTGGTCTCATTCATGTAAGAAATGTGTATCCCATGTCACGCACAGCTTAGCACTGACCCAGGAGACATGATGTCACCCCCTTGATTGGAGGCAGAGGATGACATCACTTGGTATTGCCTGCTGGTGGTGAAATCACAAGTGGTGTGTGGGGGGTGCACAAGATAAAGCACACCTGCCTCCACTCCCGCTTCCCTCGGCACTGTCACCGGAAGCGGCACTTCAGTCAGAATGTGATCTGGTCAGAGCCTGTGCATGGGCCTGCACCTGTGGTTCAAACCCTAGGTCAGTGTGGTCTGTATTTGTTTTCTATTGCTGCCATAACAAATCACCACGTATTTAGTGGCTTAAAACAACACTCATGTATCATCTCACAGTCATATGGGTCAGAAGTCCAGGCAACCATAGCTTAGCTGGTTCTCTGTTACAGATTTCACAGATCCAAAATCAAGGTGTGGGCAGGGCTGTGTTCCTTTCTGGAAACTCTAGAGATGAATCCATTTACAAGCTCATTCAGATTGTTGGCAAAATTCAGTTGCGTGCAGTTACAGGAATGAGATTCCCATTTCCTTGCTGGCTGCTGACCAGGTGTCACCCTCAGTTTCTAGAAGCCACCTGCATTACTTGGCACCTGGCCCCTTTTATCCATCTTCATAAGCCAGCACACCAGACTGAGTTCCCATCATTTGAATCTCTTTGATTTTCCCTTCTGCTCCATTTCTCTTGTGCTTCCAGTGGGAGAAAGTTCTCTGCTTGTAAGGGCTCATGTGATTAGATTGGGCCCACCGGGATAATCCAGGCTGCTCTCCCTATTTAAGGTCTGTACCTTAATTATATCTGCAAAGTCCCTTCTGCCATATAACATGACAGATTTAGGGGTTCTAGGGAGTGGATAGTGAATATCCTGGGGAAGCATTATTCTGCTTACCATAAAGATTGCTTCTAGTCCTAGGCACTGCATTTATCCTGAACTTATCCTGTATTTGATAATACAAATCAGCATGTTAGTGCCATTCTGGCAGTCCAATACTGTGCAAACCCATGAAAGAGGAGGGAAAATCCACCTGCCAGGCCACCCTCTTGGAATGAGGCCTGGCCATGGGGCCTGGAACTGCTACATGGGTATGATCTCAGAGCTCTTTGGACCACGTGATCCACTCCTCATGTGGGTAGTGGGGTGAGGTAGAGGATTAGAAGTTTGTAGAACATCCCCAATAGGAGAAATAGAAACTGGGGCCAATAGGTCCCTGTCTGGGCTCCTGCCTGGATAGTACTGATGATTCTGGGTGCTCCCAGGCAACGGAGGAGGACTCAAGGAAGGCATTCCAGACTGCAGGGTAGGTGGACCAGGGTAGAGGCTCTGCTTGCCTGGGGTCTAAGGGCAAGGAAGGACTACTTCTAAAATGATGCTGATGGGAGCTTAACTTTCTTACTCTTTGTGTAATATCGCTACAGAGTGAAGCTCAATACCCTGTTGGGGTTTGCCCTGATCAGGCAGAGGTGTGTGGCAGAGAGCACAGAGGCCTTCATTTCCTCCAGTCTTGGTTCAAGTCTTGGATATACACCACATTTGCTGGATTTGCTTGGACAAGTTACTTAATGACATGGAGTCCTCTGTCTCTTCACTTGCATAGTAAACTGAAGTCAACAACAGTGAACACTGGCACCCAAAGGATGACAGATATCAGAGCTCCTTTACACTCACATCTGCCTGTTATTTCTACCTTTTGATGTTGTGATGATTAGGTGAGATGGGTATGTAAAAATACCTGGAATGTAATAAGAACTCTATAAATTTCAACAATAAGCATTAATTGAGCCCAGTGGTGGGCTGATAAATATTTGACAACTGGGTCTCTGAGGGAGGAGCGTAGGGGAACTTGCAACATTTGACACCTTTTCCTGGTGTATATCCTCCCACCATGGGTAATTTCAAGCCACCAGCACGGTGTCACTGAAGAAGGAGTTGTGAAGAGAACCTAGCAGGTCTTTGGGGCAGGTGGGAGTCAGCTCCAGCACCTGCTGGTTGTGCTGTTAGTATGGGCTGGGACAGCCAGTGTTCAGGGCTGGAGACACTTTGATGAATACGGTGGAGCTTATTCTCCCAGCACCCCGTTCCCTTTCCTCAGCCAAGGGTATGAGCCTCCAACATGCTTTGTAAATAAGATGCAATTCTAGGTAGAGAAGCATGAACCCAATAACCTCTCAAGGTGTCTTTCAGCCCTAGGCTGAACTGGGAGAGGAAGTGTCATTTCTGGCTTCTGTGCAAGCCAGCAATCTTGTTTCCATAGAGCTGTGTGGGGTACGATTAAGGTCAGAAATGCTGCTCCTCTCATTGGTTTGGGGTTTGGTGGTGGAGGAGACATTTCATTTCCTGGAGGCCCACTCAGCAATGCTAAGAGGGGAAGGTGCTGGCTCATCTACTTATTATCATGAAGACCGAATGGCCCTGGTGAGAGCCAGTCATTTCCCAGTTGTATGAGGTCACACCCCTCACCACGCCGCGTTTCGTTCTCCCAGGGCACTTCGACGACGCCGGTGATCCCATTATGACTAGCATCTGGTATTCTTCATAGGAAAGAATAGAGCTGTTCTCAAAGTGGGAAGAATGTTTTTTGAAGGTTGTAGAATGTTGAAAAAATCTATGTAGAATAATTGGAAATGTGTAAACTGGTAAAACTAGAGAGCAAGGAGTAGGTTGTCCCTACTTCATCATCTTGAGTCACGGAATTCATATACTGTAAGTTGCTTTATATCATTTCTCAGAAGCCAATATCTTTTCTCTGGTTAAGTTTCCATATAAGGTGACATAAAGGGGAAAGAAGCAAAATGCAAGCACTGTTGTTACTAGTATTTAAAAAGGGCCATTAAAAATGAAGTTGGTATCTGCCTGCTTAATACTGCACCCAACTGGAATTTAATATAAAAGCTGGCATCCTGATGGCTTTGTGTGTATGTGTATAAACTTACAATAAAAGTTATTGGGGATGTTTGAGATTACTTTATTTGTTCATTTTTAACCACATTTGGAAAATTAAAACATATGTTTAGTATGAATTTGAACTAAATACCCAAGTTTTGGAATAAAGGACAAACCCTCAGAATTTCAAAGTGGCTCTACAATATAAATAGAAAGAACAAATTGAGACTCAAGGATAGGAGAAAGGAGAAAAACACCCATAGTGTATTTTTGGAGCAGCCTGGGTATGGGTGGGAGTGCTTTCATTTCACAACCTATGGGTGCCAGGTAGTTTGTTTCTAAGTTTTTCCATTTTAGACAACTCTAATTGATTTCTCATGTGTCAAGGATTTAGCATTGTGAGTTAGTTTCCACAATATGTCTTATATTTATTATAGCAGGCTGGAGCTTTTGGGTTCAATATAGCATATGTGTAATAAGAATCAGATTAACATTTTGCTCCAATTAAAAAAAAAATCTCATCCACTTTTCTGTTATTGCTTGAAGTCTCAAGATAATGCTAATAAATTATACAATTACAATAAAAAGCAAAATTTATCCAATTCTTTTTGTATAGATACTATTACTCTTTGTTTCTGATATGAATCGTTAAGGATTAAATTATGTTCCAGAATTTGGACTGGATTGACAACAGGAAACAGGAAAACATGGAATTGTGGAGTCAGTGAATAGTATAAATTCAACTGAGAGCAACTAAGTTAAAATGCCAAAATGTCATTTTATTTTTTCCTTTAAAAATTTTTTTATTTATTTATTTTTGTTCAAGTACAGTTGTCTCCATTTTCACGCCCCACCTCCCCAACCCCCACCCATCCCTGCCGCCCCCCTGGAACCTATCCCCTTTGGCTTTGTCCATGTGTCCGTTATACATGTTCCTTGATGGCCCTTCCCTTATTATCCCCTGTAATCCTTCTCCCCCTTCCTCTCTGATTATTCTCAGTTTGTTCTTTATTTCAATGTTGTTGGTTGTATTTTGCTTGCTTGTTTGTTTTGTTGATGAAGTTCCACTTGTAGGTGAGATCATATGGTATTTGTCTTTCACTGCCTGGCTTATTTCACTTAACATAATGCTCTCCAGTTCCATCCATGGTGCAGCCACTGTGGAAAACAGTATGGAATTTCCCCAGAAAGATAAAACTGGAACTGCCTTTTGACCCAGCAATCCCACTGATGGGATTATATACCCTAAGAATCCTGACACACCAATCCAAAAGAACCTATGTACCCCAATGTTCATAGCAGCACAATTTACAATAGCCAAGTGCTAGAAGAAACCGAAATGTAATTTTAAGAGAATATTGTGATACCCTGGAATGCTAGGGTAAAGTGCCTGTATTTGAAAATCGTCAATAATTTCCTCTTGCCTGAAAAGTTAAAAGGAAGGAAAAGGTGGTAGTGATGGTGTGATAGAATCAGAAGTCTATTTTTTTTAGATATATGTAGAAATAGATACATAGTGGATTGGTGAAGGAGAGCCGTACCTCTCACCATGGGAAATGTAGCCCAACATTTCATGTCTAAAAGAAACATCAGTGGGACGTGGGATGGCAAGCAGGCCCCACGTGTGTAATAACGGAATTTCCTGTGGGTAAATCAGAATGGCTTACTTCCTAGAGTTAAGTCTTGCTCCTGCTAAAAATCTTCCTCACCCTGGATCAAAAGAACATATGCAAATACATGCCTAGCTTCCTTAGACTGGTGCTAATCCTTTCAAGTTCAGCCCAAACCTGTTGTCTTTCCATTTGCGTACCTCTCCTTTGAAGTGCCTTCCTGGCTGTCTATCACCTAAGGTGAACCTGTGTTTAGTAAATGAGGACCACTCTGAGGTAATGGACCCAGGAAAAACAATAAAAGCCTGTCAAGGCAGGGGTTGGCGTGCTCTCTCTTCCGGAGAGAGTGGCTGAGGCATTCTGGCCTGCTCCTGGGCCCCCGCTCCCTCCGCTCTCCCTCGCTCACTCCAGCCTGCTCTCAGGCCCTCTCACCCTCTCGCTCTCTCGCCCTCTGTGGCCCGCTCATGGGCCCCCTTGCTCTCTTTCTAGCCCGCTCCTGGACCCTCTCTCTCCGGTCCACTGTTGAGCATTTTCTATTGGCTTCTCTCTGAGGTCGCATAGTCCCGGCTCTTCTAGTCCTATGTACTCCGTGTGAATTTATTCACATGCCTGCCATAGCATACAAATTCTGCTGGATGGGATTCGTGACAGATTGGAACAATCAGAGAATAAATACATGAATTAGATCATCAAATGAAATACAGGACTCCCAGTTACACATACATTTCAGATAAACAACAAATATTTTTTTAAACCATAAGTATGTCCCATGTAATATTTGGGAAATATTTAGGGCATACTTACACTAAAAAATATTCATAATTTATCTAAAATTCATATTTATTTGAATGTCCTGTGTATTTACTCATTAGATTTGGCACCCTAATTAGGAAGCTACGGCCATAATCCAAATAAGAGGTAAGGAAGGCCCAGCAGGACACTACAGGAGGAAACTGACAGGAGGGCGTGGCTGTGAAAGAGCTGAGAACGTACAGTTGATAGGACGTGGCACCTGAGAAGAGGAAATGATGTGGCTTGAACTACTATAATGTGGTACTTCACAGAAATGAGCCAGAATCTAATAGACTAATTGTGTAATAGAAAATTCAGATATTTCAAGGAAAAACGTCAGCTAACTTGACAGAGTCCTGATTCTGTGAACTGGCAGCCTTGATGAGTATATTAAAAGATATCATTGCAATTTTAAATTAAATCAAATGAAAAAAATTTAATAAAAGTTACATTCTTTGAAGACCACCATTTTCATAAATGTATTGTGAAAATATTTTATTAATAACCCTGGAGAGGTAAGTCTGCTTTTTCATAACCCAGGTAAACAAATACTCATGGATTTTATTTTCCCAAGCTAGTTAAAGCTGTACCTAAATCAAACAATAGCGGTGTGTTTCATTTCTGCTGAGAAAATGGTCTTTGAAAATGAATCTGTTGTCAACTGGGCAAAATAACTTGTGCCTCATATAAGCCAGTTGGATTAAAGAGTGTTTCACAAAATCCTGCATTAAAATTATTAGACAGAGACTGTCTTCAGCCGAGGCGTCTGCTGGCTCCGTTACTGGCAATTCACAGCCCCAGCGTCGAGATTAGTGATGATGAACCAGGTTATGACCTAGATTTATTCTATATACCTAATTATTATGCTGAGGGCTTGGAAAAGGTGTTTATTCCTCATGGACTAATTATGGGCAGGACCGAACAGCTTGCTGGAGACGTGATGGAGGAAATGGGAGGCCATCACATCGTAGCCCTCCGCGTGCTCAAGGCGGGCTATAAATTATTTGTGGACCTGCTGGAGTACATCAAAACACTGAACAGAAATAGTGATAGATCCATTCCTATGACTGTAGATTTTCTCAGGCTGAAGAGCTACTGTAATGACAATTGCCAAGGGACATAAAAGTAATTGGTGGAGATGATTGCTCAACTTTAACTGGAAAGAAAGTCTTGATTGTTGAAGTTGTAATCGACACTGGCAAAACGATGCAAACCTTGCTTTCCTTGGTCCAGCGGAGTAATCTGAGGATGGTCAAGGTCACAAGCTTGCTGGTAACCCCTCGAGGTGTTGGATACAGACCAGACTTTGTTGGATTTGAAACTCCAGACAAGTTTGTTGTAGGATATGCCCTTGACTACAGTGGATACTTCAGGGATTTGAATCATGTTTGTGTTGTTAGTGAAACTGGAAAAGCAAAACAGAAAGCCTAAAACAAGAGTTCAGGTTCAGTTGGGAAACATCTGGAACCCTATTGAAATCACCAGTAAAGTTATCAAGTGTTCTAGTTCTGTGGCCAGCTGCTTAGTAGAGCTTATTGCATGTATCTTTTAATAATTTTATCTGTTTTGTATTTTAGAAATGTTAGTTGCTGCATTCTTGAACTCTTTATTCACACTCTGAGCCCCAAAACTACCAATTCCCTTTGGGTGGATTGTTATTTGACTTGTGAATAAAAAATTTCTTAAACCACACCACTATTGAGTGAAAATATTGACATTGTATCTGTAAGAAACATTTAAAGAGAAGATATGTTGGTTTTTAATTGGTATTTTAATTTTTATATGTTCAGAAAAGTACAGAAATGATTGAATATTGCTAATTATACCATTGTGTATTCAGAAAAGTAAAAAGCAGTCAGATTTTGTATCAATGACAGCATCTAAGAGAGATTGTTATATCCGATAAACCATATGTCCTGGAATTATTTTAGTCATGTTTCAGTGTTTTCTCCTGCTTGTTCAGATTATTTTCAGCAACTCTTTGTCAACAGTTCCTTTTAAATATAAATCAATAAATTCCAAAAAAATTATTAGACAATATTGCATGTCATTTTAGCACAGTAAACTGGGCCGTAAAATGTCAACACTTTGATTTCTAGATATGCTTATTTTTAAACATATATGAATATATCATATTTCAAGATGGCAGAATTAATTAGAAATTATTACAATGTCCCTGAGACCCTTTAAATTCTCATAAAGACCGTTAAAATTTATTCAATTAATTATTATTAGGTACTTTCTGTGGTACCCAGTTTCTGCTGATTACTTGCAAGGAAGACAGTCCCTCTCCTCATAATCTTAAAGAACAAACCATGGAACAAACTGAGAGCTGTAAGAGTGGAGGGGGGGTGGGGACTGATCAAAAGAAGGTGAAGGGATTAGTCAAAAAACATACATGAAGGCCCCAGGGACATGGACAATGGTGAAGGGACTGTTTATGGAAGTACGGGTGGGGTAGGTGGAGAGGGGCAAAGGAGGAAAAGTGGGACAATTATAATAGCATAAACAATAAAATATATATCAAAAAGAACCAATTAATTATGGAACAATTATTATCGAAACTTCAGATACAGAGCTATGTTTCCCCATTTTTCTTGCCTTCTTTTCCCCTGTCTGCTACGGTGCTGATATAGCCAGCTACCTGTATCTGCCAGAGCACTGTCGCATGACAGAAACCACACCAACCATTTGAACAGAGAGATTTATTCATAAAAAATTGTTAACTCTGGGGAGTGGGGATTGGGACAATGGGGCTGGTTCTGCAAGTCTTGGGGGAAAATCGCAAAGTGGGTTTAGCTGATGCTAATGGAAGTGGGACTGGGGTGATGCTCACACAAGCACGGAGCAGACAGGAAAGGGCAGGTTCCTTCTTCCTGCTTTTGTCTTGCAGTCTCCTTCTAGCACCTTCTGCCATTGATCTGGTTGTCAAAAGTAGAAATGTAGTTTTCAGACTCCCAGCTTCAGCATCACAAAGCATTGTATAGTTGGGCTGATTGGAGCAGGGAGGCCATAACATAATGACCGGCAGAGCTCTAAATGCTTCTCTCGAATCACCGTTCGCCTTCTCCAGTGGGAGCTCCACCTTGCACCACAGTAATCTCTTCAAAGCCCTTCAAGTGTCTTATGCTCTCAGGCTTTTCCTTTGCAACCCATTTCAAATTTCAGTTTCCCTGTGCTCTTTTTATTTCCTAGATTGGCTTATTTTAGAGGAGATCACCTCATCCACGGGGTTGATTATAGGCAATGGCAACAGAGCAGAATTGGCCAGTATTGCTATAGACAATGCACATACTGAGGTATGTGTACAGGGGTAAGTGTGTGTGTGAGGTCTTACGTTTTCTTTTCCTGCATTCCAGAAGTAAAGGGCTTCCCCTTTCCTTCCTCCCTCAATCCCTCCCTCCCTTCCTTCCGTTCTTCCTTCCTTCTCCTGTCTCCCTATCTCCCTCCCTTCATTCCTCCCTCCATTTGTTCTATTATCTATCTATCTAGTCATCCATCTATCTATCTAATCTAACCTTTCTCTAATCCTGGGTTGCTCAGGCTTTAATAGCACCACGATTTGGGTGATAGTGGTAGAGTCCTGATTGTGTGCCCTCAAGCCAGGCCAGTTTTCTTTCACATGAAGTGAAATCAAATATGTACATCTCGCATTTTCAAGGTTCCATCAACAGATTTTCTGCACATCTCCCTTCATACAAAACACCGCTCCATGAGAACCGGAGCAAGTGTGCGGGCCCAGAGCCATCCAAGCTCATTCTTAGAAAAGAAACATTTCTTCAAAGGAAGCAGGGTCTGCCCACCCCACAGACAACCTTTTATATTCTCAGAAGAACAGTTTGCTTTCCTGGTGTGACATCATCTCAGACATCTGTATTTATGAGTAGGGTCTTTGTTCTATAAACGAAGGGCCCACTCCAATGATTTTCCCAGAACAACAGACTGGTCTGTACCAAAGAACCGTTTGAATATCCCCATCGCAAGAGAGGAAAGTGCTCGCAACCTTTAAATGGTGGTTCCATTTCAAGGATGTTTTTACCTTTCCCATCAATGCTCAAAGATGTGAAGACTAAGTTACAGTCAGTGTGTAGGTTTAAAGTACCATGAATAGTACATCCGCCCAGAAGTCTCTGCAAGAAGTCAGTTTCTTATAAGCGTGTTTATCCATTCAGTTATCCACTCATTCAACACACATTTACTGAGTGTTTACTAAGTCTAAAGCATTGTTCTAGACCACTGACTTTCAACTGGTGTACCATAAGAATTTTTTTAACTATATTTTATTGATTATGCTGTTACAGTTGCCCCATTTCCCCCTTCATTCCCCCCTCCCCCTTACCCCCCTTTCCCCTCCCTTTAGTTTTGTCCATAGGTCCTACACATAAGTCCTTCTGTTCCTGTACTTCCTATACTATTCTAACCTCCCCTTGTCTGTTGTCTACCTCCCATTTATGCTACTTGTTCTGTGCCCCATTCCCACCCTCTCCCCCTACCACTCCCCTGTTGATATTCCTCCATACCAAAACCCCAGAGCTAACCGACCAAGAGATAGCCAACCTATCAGATGCACAGTTCAAATCCCTTGTAATAAGGATGCTTTCAGAATTCGATGAAAAATTAACGAACTTGCTTGAACAAATGAGGAGAGATCTGCAGGGAACCAATAGAGATAAGGAAACTGGGACTCAAATCAACGGAGTGGACCAGCAGAAAGAAAAA
>PVJI01011647.1:0-17384 GCA_004026765.1 Micronycteris hirsuta | reverse complement strand
ATCAGAAACCTCCAGGACATCTGTAAACATCCAAACATACGAATCATTGGACTGCCAGAAGGAGAAGAAGAAATCCAAGGAATTGAAAAAATATTTGAACACATAATGATGGAGAATTTCCCGAAGCTGGCGAAGAAAATAGACTTGCGGGAAGTCCAGGAAGCTCAGAGAGTCCCAAAGAAGTTGGATCCAAAGAGGAACACACCATAAGAATTTTTAAAACATGCAGGACAGGACTATTTAGTCAGAGGCACTGACCTCTCTCTTTTCCCTTCGACTGTCAAATAAAAAAAATGACAACAGCCAATACCACAATAGCCATCTGTTGTGAATGGATCAAAATTATACCTAATTTTTGTCAGATTGGCAAAGAATGTATATTTTTGTGTGCCTCAGAAGTTTAGTAATTAGTTTATGTGTACTTTGAAATAAAATGGTTGAAACTCAGTGTTCTAGACACTGGAACTGTTGAGTTGATAGGGAGAGACAGATCATAAATAAATGAGATAATGTCAGGCAATGATAAGTACTGTGACAAAAATAGGGGGTGACTTGTGGGCCTGGGTGGTCATTTATGTCATCGATGAGATGATTAAGTCGAAATTATCTGAATGATAGCCAGGAACCAATCTCGCTAAGATATCAGAAAAGAGCATTTCAGGCAAAGGAGACAAACTGTGCTGAAGCTCTCACGTGGGAATGAACTGGGCTAAGCGTGGCTGGAGCGTAGCGAGCAAGGCGCCTGTGAAGAAGAACCCAGCCCTGAGATAATGGCACACACAGAAGGGCGACGTACCTCTTCCCCTCTCTGTACCACTTGCCTTTTCCCTGTGCTGGGACTAACTGCATTTTCTGTTATGGCCCTTTGTGATTTCTGCTTAGGTGCAGTTGGAGCGCCCAGTTGCTCTCCTGCTATACTCCATCAGTTGAATTTCAAATATAGTTGGAGAAAATTATAGTATAGTTCTGAGCATAACCTTGGAATAGTTTGTATGACCACTGCTACACAATACACGTTGGGTATCAGGAAATAAGATAAATACGAAAGTGGTTATGGGGCCACATATTGTGCTAGATAATCCTCCTCCCCATTTATAAAAGTTATAAAAACCTGTATAATAATGAGCTATCACAATGCACCTAATAGACTGGCTAAAATAAAAAATACTAACAATACCAAGTGATTGTTAACATGCAAAGCAATCAGAGCTCTCATACGCTGCAGGTGGGAAAGCAACATGTTATATCTGGTTTGAAAGTTTTTTATGACATTAAACACACATTATCTGTATGACCCAGCAATACCACTTCTGGATATTTACTCCAGAGAAACAGAAACTTATATTTACACAAAAACATGTGCGTAAATGTTCATAGTAGCTCTATTTATAAAATCACCAAAAATAGAAACAACTTAAATGTACTTCAATGGGTGAATGGATAATCTCCAATGGAATGCTACTTAGTAATAAAAAGTAAAAAACTACGGATACTCAAACAACTTGAATGAATCTCAAATTACTGGATAAGTAAAAGAAGCCGGTCTTAAAAGTTTGAATAATGTGTGATGCCATTTATTTGACATTTTCCAAAAGACAAAACTATAGTGATAGAGCAAGTGGTTGCCCATGGTTAGGGCAGAGCAGAGGGAGAGACTACCAGTGAATAGTATGAGATGAAGGAATTGTTCTGTGTTTTGATGGTAGTGATGGCTATATGAATCTCTACCTGTGTAAAAATTCATAAAACTATACATGAATTAAAAAATAGATTTTGTTGTATATTAACTTAGAAAATAAGATTAAAACTTAATAAATATGTTGGCATGTATGGAGAGAAAAGCAAATATTTATTTATTTATTTTTTAAAAGATTTTATTTATTTATTTTAGAGAGAGGAGAAGGGAGAGGAAGAGAGGGAGAGAAACATCAATGTGTGGTTGCCTCTCTTTTGGACTCCACTGGGGACTTGACCCACAACCCAGACATGTGCCCTGACTGGGAATCGAACTGGTGACCCTTTGGTTCCCAGTCTGCACTCAGTCCACTGAGCTACACCAGCCAGGCCAAAAGCAAGTATTTAAATTGATGAACGAGTAAGAGAAACTTTAAAATCTTGGTTGTGATGATTTCTGCATGTAGTAACTTGTTAATCTTTCCAAACTGAAAGGTCATCACATTGAATATGGATTCAGAAGGTACTACTCTATAGCCAAGAACATCTAATTCATTCTCAAAATACAATCAGATTCATATAAATTATAGCTCAGTAAAACTTTGAGCAATTCCACTGACTAGCACAGGCTATACAATGTTGAAGTTGCCACAAGGAAAACAAATTAAGTAAGATTTGTCTTGGCTCCCAAGGAGGTTCTGATCTCATTGGGAGACTATGACAAAAAGACAGACAATAATCAGACAATTGCATTTAGAAGCTTTATTAAATAAGGACATGAACTCAGAGAAGCACAGAGTATCCCTGGATGTTGAAAGGAGAGAGAGGTCACCTCAGATTGGGGATCAGATGTCCAGCTGACCCCTTGACTAGTGACCTTATTTTCTGCAGTCTACTTTTGTGAGAAAGGGCTAAATCATGAGTTACTTTCAGAAATTTTATTAAAGAGTAAGAAAATAATTATTCATAGAGTATCTTGGAGTCTCACAGAACAAACCCCATCTCCCGGGAAGACTGTTTTTCATGGAATACCTTATATGCCTAAAACCACTTTGGGAAATGCTGTAGAAGTCTCAGACAACTTTCAAAAGTGGTTTTCTAAACATTTGGATCCTCGTCTGGTATCAGGAGATGGGGAGGAGGTTTGGGCGAATGTTGCAAGAGCGAGGTTCCAGAAAGGGAGAGAAAGGGGAAGTGGTTTCCAGGCCCAAAGCCGGGGGGGACACGGGCCCTCGAGAGGAATCACACCCTCGTGCCAACTTCTCCTTTATTTTGTTACAGGGGCTGTAGCTTACCAATCCTCTACTATTTTTCAGCCCATAAGAACAAATTCATGTGTTTATTAAACTTTTAACAGACCTGTTTATTCACTGACTTCCCAGCTCACCCTAGAACTGCAGTCTGTTGGAAAGAGCCTTAGAGGTTATTTAATAGCGTACACTGACCGTGCTCTAATTCAGCTGTTTTGTGTCCTGATGAGTGATTTGCTTGAACATGCCCAGCGACACTGTCTGCTTTTTGAGGCACCTTGTGTCATTGTTGGATAACTCTGGTTATTAATTCCAAGAGCAGCTTTCTCTATTGAACTATCCTGTCTTGTCTTTCACCTCTTGGGCTTAGTTCACACCCCTAACACCCTCACAAATGTGTATTTCTTCCTTTATGGCCATGGGTGAATTACTTCAGTTTTTGAGACTTACTTCTTCTGTAAAACTAGGGCAATAGAAGATTTTGTGAGAATTAATGAAATAATATGCATTAACCATATGGCATAGTAGCTGATCCTGTGGACATCCAATACATTTTCATTTCCCCTCCCTCTCTTTAAATAATAGTCTTTCAAATAATCATTAATAGGTGCCCCTGTTTTCTCTAAGAAAATCTTTCCTTATCTATCCATCCATCCATCCATCCATCCATCCATCCATTCATTCATTCTCCTGTCGATTCTATGAATATATCGACCACCTGCTATATGAAATTCTTGTGCTAGGCAGTGAAGATACAGTGGGGAACAGAACAAAAAGTGCTCCCATCTTAATCTCATGGAATCTAAAGACAAGGAGAGAGGCAATAATCACTGAATGATAACAGTCGAGTGCTATGCTGGGTGAACCATGGGAGAAGAAGGAAGGCAGAACTTTTGGGTTGGATAGTGTGTTTGCTTCTGGAGGCTGTTTTAACAAGTTACTATAAATCTGATGGCTTAAAACAACAGAAATTTATTCTTTCACAATTCAGGAGGCTAGAAGCCTAGCAGGGAGGCACTCCCTGTGGAGGTACTAGGGGAGAATCAATTCCTTGCCTCTTGCAGTTTCTGATGGCTGCCCCAGCATTCCTGTGTTTGTGGCCGTCTTGCTCCAGCCCCTGCCTCCCTCCACATGTGCCCTCTCTTCTCTGTGTCCTCATGTTATCTTCCTTTGTCTCTCTCTTATAAGGACATGTGTAATGCCATTTAGGATCCACCTAGATAAGCCAGAACAATCTTTTTATCTTCTTGATTTAAGAAAACCCTTAACTTAATTACTTCTGTTAAGGTGATTTTTCCAAATAAGGAAATTCCACAGATTAGGACATGATGTATTTGAGTGGCTATTATTTAACCTACTAAGGAAGAGTAAAGATGAAAGAAGGCTTCCTAGAAGATGCAATGTCATACTGTGACAAAAGATAAGTAGAAGTTCTTCAGGAGAAGAGGTGGCAACAATGGCCCAGAATATTCCAGGCAAAGACAGTGAATCCTAGAACCTAAATGGAGTGGTTATGAGTGGACCACATAGTAGGTGTGTGTGCACTTGTGGAGGAAGAGCTGGAGAGAAGACAGGCAAGAAGTGAGTCTGGAGAGATAAAAAGACTGGTTAGATCATGAGGGACCTTGATAGCCATGCTCAAGTGTTTGGATTTTATACTGAATATAAAGCAGGACCTGGAGGGGTTGTAAGAAGGCATCTCTCATGATCAGATTTTCACTAGCCTCCGCAGGAGCAGAGAGGGGCACTAGCAGAGGCCAAGGCACCCATCGGAGGGCTCTGTGGTCATTCCTGCTCCCTGTCACATTCCATACCCACTGCGATCCTTGTTGTAGAAATCAGACCTCAATGACTGCTACTGTTGTGTTTCCCACTCATCCTTGAAAGACCCCTTCAGGGTGTGCCCAGAGATTGCTTGGTCATGAAATGCTAGGACAGTTTATTGTTATTTGACTTCCAATAAGCCATGGGATTCCAACCTAACTGTGGAAGAGAAGCTTACTCAAAAGATTTTATATGCGGAACTTGTCCATCTCCGTTTCTCTGCCAGCCCCTTCCCAGCACCACACCAAAGACTGAGGTGAGAGGCAGCAGTGAAGGGAAGGACAACTCAATGATACAAGCAACAAGGAAGCCTCTTAGTATATTTTCTGACCTTTTTGGACCTGTTGTGGGCTAATTGGAGGTACAGGGTAACTGAACACACACACACACACACGTGCATATTTAGAGGCATCTGTAAAATTGGAGTTAGGTCGCAATTTTATCAGAGCTCCCTGGGAGCTCCTTGTATGTTTTAAAAGGATCTGATATGGGAGATGCCTTCTTAAAACGCCTCCAGGACCGCTGTTATATTTGGCATAAAATCCAAACATTTAAGCATGACTATCAAGGTCCCTCATGATCTAACCAGTCTTTTTTTCTCTCTGGGTGGGGTCCTTATATCACTGGTTTTTCCCAGATGCTGGGCTGTTTTCAGAAGGCACACAGATGCGTGTTTCTGACCGACTGTACATGTAGGGACTGCACATCCCTACGGCTACAAATCTGTAAGCACCAAGTCCTTTCCTTTAGACCTCTCGGACATGGCAGCAGACCTTTGTATTATTATAGCTTCTGAAAACAGGGCCAGGAATTCCGAAAGGTGAGGGTTTGCAAATGAGGAGGAGGAGTGAAAATATGCTCTCGATATTCTGTAGTTTGGCAAAATGGTGATTCTCACAGTGTAGTCTCTTCGCCCCCTGCAGATGAGTAACCTGGGATCCTTCTTAAACATGCGGGTTCTCATGACGTGCTTCAGTCAAACGAACTGATATTTTTAAGAGTGGGACTCAGGAGTCTGAATTACCCAGTTTTTCATGAAATGATGCTCGTAAGAGTTCGAGAACACTTCTGTCAGATCTCAAGAAGAATGAGTGACAAAGGAATGAGCAACGGTCCTGATTAAGGAGAACGAGAAGGGAAAAAGGCCTCCTACCAGTGAGCTCAGGCAGAAAAGGAATCCATTATGTAAATTATGGTGCAATTACCATCATAAAATAGCAATCAAGTGCTGTAATAAATATATATTGACATGAAATATATCTCGGATATACTATCAAATGCAAAATAGTGTGCATGGGATGATTCCATTTTATATGTATATATGCATAGAAAAATCTCAAATTTATTCATCCAAAGAATATTCATTGAGTTAATACTGGTGAACAAGACTGATAGGGTTCTTTGTCCACAGTCTCGTATATATACACGTATCATTTATTGTGCCGACACACTATTTATGGATATAGGAATTTCTATTGCCTATATGAATTTTCTAATTTATGTGTAGTTACCATGCATTGTTTTTAATAGCAAAAACATAAAAATGGAATATAATCGATTCCTCATACTCATATGTACCTTTGATATTATGAATCACGTTCCTTGCCGGTGTCTAAATTTTTAACAGAGTGCTCTCTGCCTTTATCTTCTTTTCCACTGGTTTGTTTTGACCACGGCCTACCCTTTCTTTCCCATGTCTAAGTCATCAGTCATATTCCGCCAACTGCGTGTGAAGAGAAATTAAGTTCATTTAATTTATTACTCATATATCCAATATGAGCCTATAAATACGTGCTTGCATAAATATTATTCACGACCATTTTTCCTGTTGTCTCCTCTCCACTCTGATGTATTTTTCTAGTTCAGACTACACGATACATGAATGAGTAATAATTCCCGGTAAAGAAGGCAGGAGTCGGCAGCAACACGTCTCAGTGTATTTCAGGTAGGTCTCTGGTGCTGAGCCCTCCCTGTGGTTTTATGTCCAAATCTGACTAAACCCTCTTCCAGGACCAAACGAGGCTGGACAGAAACTAAAGGTAGACACGTGACTTTAACAGGGAAGCATTTTGAACTTGGATGTGTTAGCTAAGAAAGAAGCCATAGAATGAAAGAGGAGAAGCAGGGATTGAGTCAGGCAGCCCCTCTGTCTTCTGCTTTTCTCCCGACCAAACTTGGCTTAAAGATTCTCCTTTCTTTTATAGACATAGTTTCAATAACCCTCAATTTTATACGTTATGGGAAGACTGAGCAGGTGCCACCTCTTTTAAATTCAACTTTATTGGAGCCTGAGACCCGAGGTAACCTTTTAGACAAGTATTCTATTACTCCAGATGATGTAACTCTAAAAATGAGAAACACATTTCTTTCATTCTTTTCCTTCTTTTCTGGCTTAGCAAAGCCACTGAATTTCTAGGTTATCACACTGTAATATGTTTTCAACATATTTTCAACTCACGAACACCTTTGCTTGATTTCCTTCCAACAGACCCAGTTCCTCATGCATTTCTTATGTTAATTGTGGCCTGCAGTCAAACATATGGTAAGCCCCATGTTTCTTCTCGACCAGTGTGAAGGCTTAGAACTGAGGGAGCCTTAGCTCCAAGGGGCTTCTGCTTGGAGCCTCTCCCACACTCCGTGCTCACTAGGAAGCTATTACTGTTCTGGGAATGACAGAGAAAGCATTGCTGAAAGGTTTGCTGTGCGTGGCCAGGGTGTGTGTGTGCTCATAGGAGTTATAACTTTGATAGGGGACTCAAGAGTTGGGAAATTTCAGTTTAAGGTAAAAAGTTATAAGCCTGGCAAGTAATGTATATGTTAAAGCCTTTGTTTTAGAAACTGCAGATTAGAACCATCCTGGATCCTGGGAAAACAGCCGACCTCCTGGGGCACTGCTAAAGATTATCGCCTGGGGACAACTGGAGGCCTTTGTGTTCCAGGGAGAGACAGACTACCACCCGCCCCTGGGAGCAGTTAACTGCCCAGGACTGGAATGTTGCAGCATTGCTCACCTAATCCCCTTGAACTCCAAAGCCCCCGTCGTACCTTGTTTATTCCATGATATAAAAACGTTGGCCTGGAAAGAGAAGACAAGATGGTCTGTTAATGTATGAACCCACCATCTTCTCAGATTGCCGGCCATCTGAATAAAGCACCCATAAAGATTCAATCGCTGTCATTGCTTATTGGGTTTGGTAGTGACAGGCAGTCTGGACACCGGTCTCTTTTCCAGTTACAACTTCACTTCAGAGTTGTTTTCACCTGGAAAGAGGTTGTGATGCGGGAATTTTAGGAATGGTATTCTCTTGTTGTTTAATCCATTTCTCAGCCTGAAGCCATTGAGAGCTTCTTTCCATGGACATCTGGAAACTATTCAGGACCTCTGCCTTATGCATACTGGAGGCTCAACAAATGCTGTCAACTCTAAAGCAGTTTGGAAGTTGCGAATTCATAAGAGCAGCTGTGATCTTTAACAACATTCCTTTCAGCTTCCTACTAAGAGTAAGGCTGTGTCCAGATTAAAATGGAAAGCTCTGATTTGGCATCCATATGGTTTTCAATTTAACAGTTTACAACCAGATTTTTAAAAAGTCTAGGTGCCTGATTGTTGGAATATTCATTGTGATTTCTGATACTTGCCTGGAGCCTACAAAACATGCGAACTCAGACTATTTACACGTTTGGAAAGATTTTGTCTTTGTCCTTGAGGAGCCACCATAACGAAAGGCAGTCTAGTGGGACCGATGGACACCTGAATGTGCTGCTGGACAAAGAAAAGACATGCAATGAGAAAATATAAAGAAAAATAAAAAACCATGAACGTAAAGCTATGCTGTGTTGGTTTCTCTTCTCTTGGAGATAATCTTGAAGCATTTTATTTCATTTATTTATTTATGTGCACGTTTACTGTTCAAAGTGCCAGTGGCATGAAGAACAAAGTGATACAGTCCTTGTCCTTAAGGACTAGAACATGGGGAGAAGACCTGTAAATTAACGAAGGCAAAGGAGTGTTGTGGATGCTGATGGAAGTACCTGGAAGGTATAGCAGGGGCAGAAGGAGGGGTGGTTAATCTTCTGGGTAGAGATGAGGGAGGAGGAAAAGAAGAAAGAATTTACAGAAAAAGGAAGTATTCACCAGGCTAAAGAAAAGGCAGGGCAGTCCAGGCAGAAGGAGTTGCAAGTTTCAAAGAGCCTGGTAGTTTCTCTGGATTGGGCTGATAAAAGAGCAGAATGCAAGACGACGGAAGATTCAAGAGACAGGCAAAATCTTCTGAGAAGGCAGACCTCCACCCTCCTGGCCTTTCTGTGGAATATTACGGAACATTCCCTAGGCAGCAGCACCTCAGGTGGTTGTTGCTTTTTAATCACTTAATGCTTAGTTTTATGATCAAAACGAAGAAATAAAGAGAGACTAAAATAATGAAAAAACTTTCACATTTATGAAATTAACAGTTTTTTAAAAAGATAGGCATGCCAGAAAATCTATAAAATCTGTGTACTAATAATGGGAATGTACAGTGATACATTTGTCTAGGATTTTATATATGTACATCAAAAGCCATAAAATTTCTTACTTATAGTCCCACTGCTAAAACTTAACCTAAAAGAATAAATTTAATTTTTAATTTTAAGAGAAAATCTGGGACTTAGGTTCTTGCCTAACTTCAGGGACATAAATAACTGTCACACTCTCCCATGAAGCAGAGATTAGGAAAATTATTCCTTGTTGTTTAGAGAAGACGCAAGGAAGCCTACATATGAATGCCAAGAGTTTGAATTAGAACTAGCTGCATGGAGTAACTAAACCAAACCAAGAAAATAACATTAAATGTATTTTTTTAATCCGATACTTAGGTTCCAGCAAAAGTAAACTAGAAATAGCTCCATAGGGATAGCTCCACACCCGAATGCCCTGGGATGCCAACAGTGAGCAACTCAGTGAAGACGAGCCCACAGCAAAATATTTACAAACCTCCAGGTGTCCAGACTTTCAACTACGAAGAACATAACTGACCATAGCTCCCCTCCTCCCCCCACCACATGCTGCACTCTGAAGTCCATCATGTGTTTGGCTGAAGTCACACCTCACGGCCACTTCTAGCCAATGACGAAATGTGGCAGTGATGTTGAGGCAGGAGACTTTTTGAGAGATAGAGGATTCCTTCGATGGCTGTTTTTAATGTGAGGATGCTGCAGAGACTTTGCTCTGTGGAGCCATTGGGATGCTTCCATTTAACCCTCCTGCCCTCTTTCTTTCATGCAGGGTTAGATTTGCATAGTGTCTGATCACTCTCTGAGCCTTCTCCAGCTCCCTCCTCATTGTATCCCGGGCATCTCCTCAAATAAAATCCTTGCACATTTAACCTCATTTTGGTATTGGTTTCCCAGAGAAAATAGGCCTTCATCCTGGAATTTGAGGCTGACTTTCCCACCAACCAGCTGGTGAAAAGGACATAGTTCTGGCTAGTAGGTGGAGAAGAGACAGTCCCCGGGACAATGTGGAGGCTCAATTGCTGAAGGTTTCACTAGTGGTAATCTGAAAACAAGTTCAGGTGGAAGGGAGTGCTGAGGAAGGTATGACAAACAAGTCTATTGAAAACTAAGAGGGGGGTAAGACATACAAAGACAGTGGAGTTGGCTGGCTACTCTCAAGTTTTACTAACGTATTAATGCTCTGCAGAAGGATGTTGGCAGACTAAGGACCCCTAGGAAGCAGTTAACTGCTAAATGTGGGAGCCAGAGAACTTTTGTGGTAGCTCTGTAAGAGGCCTGTAATCCTTTCAGTGGCAGGTCAGATGACCGAGGAGCAGTCTGAAGATCTAATTATTAGAGTTACAGAGCTCCAGAGACATATAAATGCTCAGCCAAGGCAGTTGTATTAAGCAAAGGTAAGGGATCTGGTGGGAAACATAGGGTGCTGAAACATGGCATGAGGACATCTGGATGGTGCCCAGAAGATATTGATTCTGCAACCTCCCCAAACTCTTAACTCTCTGGGCTTGCAGAGGTGGCCCACCTTCTATAGTAAGGACTAGCATTTCTATGGTACTGGAACATGCTTCAGATATCCCACATCCATAACAGGGGCCCCTTCAGGACTTCCCCCACCTCCTCTCCTGCCTCCCAAGCCAGTACCATGGCTGAGGTCTTGCTGGGCCTGATAAGTAAAGAAAGAGACACTATACCCAAAGAATTGCAATAATTAGCCAACATGTATTAGCAGAAGCCAGGGGAATACTTCTGGAATTGGATTCTAAGGGTACTTGATCAAGGGGGCTGGAATATAACTAGATAAAGACTTAATTGCCTTAAGAGATCTTTCTTGAGTCATGGGAGTTAATATCTTTTTTTTTTTTAAAGATTTTATTTATTTATTTTTTTAGAGAGAGAGGAAGGGAGGGAGACAGAGAGGGAGAGAAAGAGCAATGTATGGTTGCCTCTCACATGGTCCTCACTGGGGACCTGGCCCGCAACCCAGGCATGTGCCCTGACTGGGAATCGAACCAGGACACTGGAGTTAATATCTTAATGGAATTGTTAAAGGATGGGGCAAACTCACTTCCAGGGTAGCTCTTAGAAGCCTGGATAAAGCAATGGCTAACACTCACGGGTTGGGAATGTCTGAGTGGCCCTGGCTGATGGTGAAGTAAGGAATGAAGAGACTGAAGAAGTGGGCATGCAGGAATGGATATATTTTGTGATAGCAGAAGATCCACCAGAGAATTATGTTCTATGAAAGATGCTAGAGGACAAATTATTCACCAAGGTCATAGGAAATATGCTGGGGGGAGAGGAATCAACACCTCAGTGGTTACCTTTTCTGTGTACCAGGGATTATGGTGGGAGAGGCAGTCACAGAGCCGGGCTTGTTAATGTCCATGGGGATAATGGAGCTCTGAAAACCCAGGAAATTATGAGAAAAGTCAAGGCAGGCACAGAGGATCAGGAGGCTGAGGACAATCACCCAAATAAAAAAAGTCATATTTATTAGCTCAATTCCTTGACCTGAGCCAGTTTTCAGATCTGGATCCCATTGATATAAGAGGTGGCTGTGGCAATAATACACTGTGACAATCTCTCAGTCCTTCCCCCAGGGGATTTATGACCACTTACTCTGATGGGGGAAAGGGGAATAACCAGACATATTGAGGATTAAAGGACAAATCTGAGATGACATCAATGCTTGGAGCTCCAAAGTGTCATCATCATACCCTTTGTTAGAGTGAGCACCTATAAGGACCAGATAATAGATGGAATCCTGGAGGACTGCACAACTGGAGTTGAAACAATATTTGGAAATTAGAGTAACCTCCCCCCAATCCACACATAGGTTTCCTGGTCTTTGGATAGGAGTTATCATAGGCCAAATGGAAACCTTTGAATTTCCCAACCGCTATCCCACCTCACTCAAGATATTAGCCCCAAAGTATCATATCTTGGGGCAAGGGAATGATGGAGATTAGTGCCATCATTAAAGATCTAAAGGATGCAGGGATGGTGGCTCCTACCCTATCTCCATTTAGTTCACTAATCTAGCCCCTTCTGAAACTGGATGGATCCTGATAATTCTGTAGACTAACATAGTAGTAACATCCCCAAGTGTAAATGCTGTACCCGATGTGGAATCATTCCTAGAACAGATTAATAGGGGCTCAGGCTCACAGCATGCAGCCATTGCCTTGGTGAATACATTCTTTCCAAATCTCAGTAGAAAAGAGGGTCAGAAACAGTTTGCATTCACATGATTCAGACAACAATACCTATTTACAATTTTGCCTCAGGTCTCTGTTTCTCCCATCCCCTGTTATAACATAGTCTGAAGAGACCTGGATAACCTGGACATTCCACAGAATATCATAGTAATCTACAGATGCTCCTCAACTTGTGATGGGGTTACATCCAGATAAACCCATTGTAAGTTGAAGATGTCATAAGTCAAAGTGCATTTAATATACCTAACCTACTAAACATCATAGCTTAGCTTAGTCTACCTTAAAAATGCTCAGAACACTTACCTTATTCTACAGTTGGGCAAAATCAAATCATCTTGCTTCTGCTACCCCACATCATGAGAAAGTATCTTACTGCATGTTGCTAGTTCAGGAAAAGGTCAAAATTCATAATCTGAAGTATAATATCTACTAAATGCATATTGCTTTCACACCATTACAAAGTCAAACAATATTAAGTCAGGGACCATCTGTATTTTATTGGTGACATCAGGATAACTGGACAGGTTGAGAAAGAGGTGACTAGTATGCAGGGCCTTGGCAAACCATGTATGCTCTAGTGGATGGGAAGATTCTGGGAAATTCACTTCAGTGAATATCTTAGGAGTCCAGTGCTCAGGGGCATGCTGGAATATCCCCTCCAAAGTAAAAGACAAATTGTTGCACCTTGCATCTCCTATCACATACACATGCATACACCGAAAGAAAAAGGAATAGCATCAGGTAGGCCTCTTTGTGTTCTAGAGGTAACACATTCCACATCTAAGAATATTGCTACTGCCCTTGTACCAGGTGACATGGGAGGCTCTCAGCTTTGAGTGCAGTCCGGCGCACAAGATGGAACTGAAGCAGATCCAGGTGCAATCAGCAATGCCACTTGGGTCATATGATTCGACAGATCTTATGGTGTAGAAGATATCAGTGGTAGAAAAGACTTCAGCATGCAGGCCTCTGGGATTCTAGAGTAAGACCATGCCTTTTTTAGTATTACTTTTTGAGAAATAGCCCCTAGTTTGTTACTGGACCCAGACAAAAGTAGAACACTTGATCATCAGATTCCAAGTGACTGTGGGTCTGGAACTGCCCATTATGAGATGGGTTCTCTTAGACCCACCAAGCCATAAAGTCAAAAGTCTATCATAAGATAAAATGGCACATCTGGGATTGAGCCCGAGAAGAACTAAAGGGCATGAGTAAGGAGCAGATGGCCCCAAACCCATGTCATCTGCTGCAGCTGCAGTGGTGGCCCTCCCCAAGCTTGCACCTATAGCCAAAGGGATGTTCCAACATGACCAGCTTAAAATGAGGAAGAAGCCAGAGTTTTGTTTGTGGTGACTCCGCTTCACACTTAGATGCAAGCTGAATGTTGAAAGCAGCCACATTATAAGCTCATTCAGGGGTATCCCTGAAAGACATTGAGGAGGAAAAATCTTCCCGATGGGCAGACCTGTGAGCCATGAGCCAAGTCATCCACTCTGTGTGGAAGAGCAAGTGGTGTAGAATGATACTATAGATCTTGAAAAGTGACCGATGGTTTGCACAACCTGATCAAGGACTTGGAAGGAAAATGATTGGAAGATTGGAGAACAAGAGGTCTGGTGTAGAGTCTTGAACCACATATAGTGGGCACTACATGCAAAGATTTTGTTTCATACATTAATGCTCACCAGAAAGCACTCATCATGGAAAGAGCACTGAACAACCAAGTGGAAAAAATGATCTGGCAAGTTGACATTAACCAGCCTTCATCATTTGTCCCCCAGAACTGGTATGATGGACATGTGAATAAAGTGGAAGAGGTAGAGGTGACATTGTGGTCCAGTAGTATAGGCTTCTACTTATCAAGGCAGATCTAGTTAATGCTATCTATGAATGTCTAAGTTGTTATTAACACTGAGTCTCCCAAATGGCACTATTCCTTGAAGATACCAACTGGCCACTTGGTGGCAAGTGGACTACAACTGAGACATTTCCATCCTGGAAGGACCAATTTTTCATCTTCTCAGGGACAGATACTTATTCTGGAGTTGGACTTGTTTTTTCTACCTGCAGAGCCTCATATCAACACTACTATTCATAGACTACAGAATACCTGATCCACATACAGAGAATTCCATTCTCAATATTTGACCAAGGAACCCACTTCACATTGAAGGAGGTGAAATGGGCTCATGTCCACTGGTTGTATCACATACTATACCCCAGGCAGTAAGCCTCATATAGCGCTGCAATGTTCTTCAAAAGGAACAGTTTGAAAGAAAACTTTTGAAAGAATAGGGTGCCATTCTTCAGGATGCAAAGTATTTATTATATCAGACTCTTGTGTGGTGCTGTGTCCCCATTAAGAAGAGAAAATGAGTCCAGGAGTGAAGGGGTAGCAGCAGAATTAGGCCCATTTACCATCACTCCCAATAACCCATGGGGGACTTTGTGCTCCCCGTCTCTGCGAATCAAAGGATCCACATTCCTGCTAGGAGACACAGCAAGGGTCCCACTGAACTATGCATGATGGCTACCAGGAGAACACCGTGGAGTCCTGGTTCCAGGACCAGCAGGCAGGAAGAATAGTCATCATATTGGTGGAGGCAGTTGACCCTAATCATAGGAGGAAGAGGTAGGGCTGCTTCTACATAATGGAACAGGGAGCAATAGGGGTGAAACACAGATGACCACTTATGTACTTCCTGGTACTCTTGTCCCATTGTAACTATGAAAAAACATGTAGCAACCCAGAACTTTGAAGGGTATGGTTATCAAGGGCTCAGACCACTTAGAAATGAAGGTTTGGGTCATATCACTAGGAAAGCAACCAAGACCTGTCATGGTGATAGCTGAGATGTGAGGAAGGAATTTGGAGTGGAGGAGGGGAAGAGGAAGGCTAGTTGTGGCCTTGAGATCAATTGTAATAATGAGGGTTGTATCCATCCTTTAACCTCCCTCTTTTGAGCTTTCTTTCAGGAAGAAAGAAGAAAGACCTACGGGAACCGGGGATGAGGAGCTGTATGAACTTATGTAGAGAAGTGGATTTTGGTGGCACGAGGGGTTAACTATGGCATTTGTCAGAATGAGCCTCACAGACTCCCTGCTGGAAGGAGGATAAGCACTCTGACATCCTTTGCTGTGTTTATGCTGATGTGTCTTGCTTCTGTGGGCTGTTCCCAGGTAATATCTGTGTGTGATAGGACTTCTAAAGCGAGCCTGTTCTGGATGGTTCACCTTGGCTTAGAGACCTCTGGCATTCTTGCCAAATCTTTCTTAGTCTGCACAGGGGTCCGGAATGCTTCCACCCAACCTTACCTCCCTCTCTTCTCTTGCAAGTCAGATGTGCATGTTGATCTGATGGTCCTCCCAGGTCTCCCTAAACTTCTTTTACAGATATTTCCCCTAACAAAATTCTTTCATGTTTAATCGTATTTGGGTCCAAAATGTCAATGGTCCTGAATTTGAGGAACCCTGGGAGTTGGATGTTGATACTGTCCCAATTACTTTGTGATTCCCTGGAGACAGAACTCTTGGAGATTGGTCTAGAAGGTAGATGCTGCGCCAAGGAAAATGATGTTCCTGAGAAGCAGTTGGAATAAGCCTAACAGTACCCCGTTCCCGAGGGGAGTGGTTTGGTCAGAACTGACTTGCTCTGAGAATGCATGGACTTAATAATCCCTGCCTGCTCACTTTCTTTCTTCCTTCCTTTCTTCTTCCCGTCCTCTCTTCTTTGATTCTTTCACTCCTTCCTTCTCTCTTTTCTGCTCCCTCCACTTCCGCTGCCCCCTTCTTCCTCTCTTTTCCTTCTCTTTCTTTTCTGGTCCCAGTGACGTTTTCGTGTCTTGCTTCAGTATCATAGTCGGTAAATGATAATGATTACTTGATCGTTCCATCATGAAAACAGAATTCTCATGCAAGCAGTTTATAAAGATTTTAGTTTGAAATTTCTCATGGTTTTTTTTTTTCCAGATTAAGGGTGAATGTTCTTGGAAAGTTTTAACTTAATCAGAAAAGTAATTTTAGAATCATAATCCTAGAGTAATTTCTGTGCTTTTAGATCTGGAAACATTCTCTTACCAGTTTTTGTCCACTCAAGAAATTTGGGTTAATAAATTTATCATTTAATAATTTTTTCCTCCTCTTCAGTTCTTACACATTTACACATATTTAGTTTCACTTCTACTATTAGCACTGCATCCCCAAATTAAAGCTGAATTTGCTCCAACCTTAAGTTTTAACTGGGTCAGGTTTGCTAAGAAGCAAGCCCAGTTTTACCAACTCTTTTTATAAAGTCGATCTGGGTTTCAAAAACGTAATGAAACCAGAACGTGGGGGAGTTTAGAATATAGTCTGGTCTCAATTTGTCTGCTCTTTGAAAACCATGGTCTGGTTTCAACCCAACTAAACTTGGATAGTTAACTTAAAAAAGTAGTGACTAGAAAACCCCATCAGTCTATGGAATACAATAACACTTTTCTAAGGACAATAAATCCTGAGGGAGAAGAAGCACGGCATTTTTTAACTATATTTTATTGATTATGCTGTTACAGTTGCCCCATTTCCCCCCTTCTTCCCCCCTCCCCCTTACCCCCCTTTCCCCTCCCTTTAGTTTTGTCCATAGGTCATACACATAAGTCCTTCTGCTCCTGTACTTCCTATACTATTCTAACCTCCCCCTGTCTGTTGTCTACTTCCCATTTATGCTACTTGTTCTGTGCCCCATTACCACCCTCTCCCCCTACCACTCCCCTGTTGATATTCCTCCATACCTCATATAACTCCCTTCAACATTTCATACAATAAAGGCTGGGTGGTGATGAACTTCTTGAACTTGACCTTATCTGCAAAGCACTTTCTCTGCCCTTCCATTCTAAATGAAATCTTTGCTGGATAGAGTATTCTTGGATGTAGGTCCTTGCCTTTC
>PVJI01011646.1:0-55107 GCA_004026765.1 Micronycteris hirsuta | reverse complement strand
TAGCAGCTGACTTCTCAATGGATACACTCCAAGCCAGAAGGGAATGGCAAGAAATATTCCAAGTAATGAGAATCAGAGGCCTGCAACCAAGACTACTCTACCCAGCAAGGCTCTCAATCAAGATAGATGGCCAAATAAGGAGCTTCCAAGACAAAAGAAGTCTAAAAAATACACCTCCACCAAACCAGCTCTGAGAGAGATCCTAAAGGGACTGATTTAAGGGAAGGAAGAGAAAGAGAGAGAGACAGGAACACAGGTACAAAAAAAAAAATGGCAATGAATAAGTACCTATCAATAATAACCTTAAAGGGAGGGGGGAAGGGAGAGGCTGCAAATAACTGTAAAAAAATTAATAAAACAAAAAAATTAATAAAACAAAAGAAAGAAAAAAAAAGAATGAGGTCAATGAAGAAATCAGGAAATTTCTTGAAAAAAAAAGAAAATGAACTTACAACAACCCAAATCGTATGGGACACAGTGAAGGCAGTGCTGAGAGGGAAGTTCATAGCAACACAGGCCTACCTAAAAAAAAATAAAAATAAATAAAAAAAAAAAAATATATATATATATATAGAGAGAGAGAAACATTTCAAACAAACAACCTAACCCTACACCTACAAGAACTCAAGGAGCAACAACAAAGACATCCCAGAGCAAGTAGAAGGAAGGAAATAACCAAGATCAGAGTAGAATTAAATGACATAAAGACTAAAAGCAGAATTCTAAGGATCAACGAATCCAGGAGCTGGTTTTTTCAAAAGATAAACAAAATCGACAAGCCTTTAAGCAAGCTCATCAAGAAAAAAAGAGGATGCAACTAAACTCAATCAGAAATGAAAGAGGAGATATTACAACTGATGCCACAGAAATACAAAGGATTATAAGTCACTACTATGAAGAACTGTATGCCAAGAAATATGAAAACCTAGGAGAAATGGACAAATTTTTAGAAAAATATAACCTTCCAAAACTCAATAAGAAAGAAACAGAAAGCCTGAACCAACCAATAACAGTAGAAGAAATTAAAGTAGTAATCAAAAAACTCCCAACACACAAAAGCCCTGGACCAGATGATTTTACAGGAGAATTCTACAAAGCATTTAAGGAAGAACTAACACCTATCCTTCACAGATTATTCCAAAAAATCCAAAATGATGAAAGACTCCCAAACTCTTTTTATGAAGTCAGTATCAGCCTAATCCCCAAACCAGAAAAAGACATAACAAAGGAAGAAAACTTCAGGCCAATATCGCTGATGAACTTACACACTAAAATCTCAACAAAATATTGGCATACTGCATCCAGCAATACATTAAAAAGATCATACACCATGACCAAGTGGGACTCATTCCAAGAATGCAAGGATGGCACAATGTTAGCAAATCAATAAACATAATACATCACATAAACAAAAGCAAAGACAAAAATCACATGATCATATCAATAAATGCAGAAAAAAGACATTTGATAAGGCACAGCACTCATTTATATTAAAAACACTTAGCATAGTGGGAATAGAGGGAGCATTCCTCAACATAATAAAGGCTATATATGAGAAACCTACAGCCAACATTATACTCAATGGACAAAAACTAAAATCTTTCCCACTAAGATCAGGAACAAGACAAGGTTGCCCACTATCACCACTTTCATTCAACATAGTTCTGGAAGTTTTGGCCACAGCAATCAGACAAGAAAAGGAAATAAAAGGCATCCAAATTGGAAAGGAGGAAACAAAACTGTCATTGTTTGCAGACAACATAATAGTATACATAGAAAATCCTATAGACTCTACAAAAAAACTACTTTACCTAATAAATGAATTTGGCAAAACAGTGGGATACAAAGTCAATACCCAGAAATCAAAGGCGTTTTTGTATACCAACAATGAAACATCAGAAGTGGAAATCAGGAAAAAATCCCATTTGACATAGCAACAAGAAACATAAAATACCAAGGAGAAACCTAACCAAGGAGGTAAAAGACCTGTACTCAGAATACTACACAACACTGAAGAAAACCATCATGGAAGACACAAATAAATGTAAACATATACCATGTTCATGGATTGGAAGAGTCAACATCATCAAAATGTCCATACTACCCAATGTAATTTATACATTCAAGCATTCTCTATCAAGTACCAATGGCATATTTCACAGATATAGAACAAACACTTCCAAAATTTACACAGAACCATAAACAACCCTGAATATCTGCTGCAATTTTGAGAAAATGAGCAAAGTAGGAGGGATCACAATACCTGATATTAAACTCAAGGTATTACAAGGTCACTGTAATTAAAACAGCCTGGTACTGGCATAAAAACAGATGGATACACCAATGGAACAGAATAGGGAGCCCAGAAATAAACCCAAGTGTCTATAGGCAATTTATCTTTGACAAAGGGGGCAGTAGCATAAAATGGAATAAAAATAGCAAATGGTGTTCAGAAATCTGGACAGCTACATGCAAAAAAATGAAACTTGAGCACCAACTTACACCATACACAAAAATAAATTCAAGGTGGGTAAAAGACTTAAATATAAGTTGTGACACCATAAAAGTCCTAGAGGAAAGCATCAGTAATAAAATCTCAGACATTCCACACAGCAACATCTTCACTCATATGTCCCCTAGAGCAAGGGACCTAAAGGAAAGAATAAAAAAATGGGAGCTCATCAAATTAAAAAGCTTTTTCAGGGTTAAAAAAAACAATATTAAAATAAAAAGATAACCAACTGTGGGAATTCTTTGCACATGCATGGAGAAGTGCCGCCCTGGGAATTCACGCGTGCAGAGCATGGCTCTGCGTGAAAGAAACCCTCCCGTGTGGGCCAGCTGATCCATGTCAGTGGAAAAAGAATTCTCTAATGGGAATTTGGAAAAAATGTTTCTTAAGAAATTCTTTGACTTGCTGGGTCTCTTTCCCCGGAGCCAAGAAGTTTAGGTTAATAGATTCTTCAGATTATTCCGTGTCTCAATGTTTTATGGTCCTAAAAGTTAACAGCCCTAGCTAGCTTACCCTCAATTTACTTGTCTCCTGTTTAATGTACTGCCCCGGTCCTGTCTGCCACCGGACCTGAATTTACATCCTAATGCTCTGTACCCCAGATTTTTACCTTACTAAGTAAACCTACCGCTTATCTATCCCCTTCCCATATATCTTCATGACCTAGCTGAAAACCCCTGATTCTGGCGTGAGTTCATGAATAATCAATCCAATGTAAATGTGTCCTAAAACTTCTAATAAAAATCCCGGCTGAGCTATGCCTGGGGCCTTTCTAGAGATTGAGGGAAAGACCTGTGGCAACCTGAACTCCTTCTCCAAGCATGTCTCTGGGTAAGATTGATTCACGCAATTGGTTATGGTCCCCCACGGATTTTGCGGGTCAAAATCCGCATCAACCAACCATATGGAAAAACATATTTGCCAATGATACCTCAGACAAGGGTTTCATCTCCAAAACATATAAAGAACTCATATGACTCTACTCCAGGAAGGCAAAAAAAAAAAAAAAAAAACAATTAAAAAATGGGCAAAAGTCTTGAACAGATACTTCTCCAAGGAGGACATACAGAGGGCCCAGAGACATATGAAAAGATGCTCAACATCATTAGCCATCTGAGAGATGCAAATTAAAACCACAATGAGATACCTCCTCACACCCGTCAGAATGGCCATCACAAACAAAACAACAGATAACTGTTGGAGGGGGTGTGGAGAAAAGGGAACCCTACTGCACTGTTGGTGGGAATGCAGGCTGGTAAAGACACTGTGGAAAATAGTGTGGAATTTCCTCAGAAAAATAAAAATGGAATTGCCTTTTGAACCAGCAATTCCACTGCTGGGATTATACCCTAAGAGCCCTGAAACACCAATCCAAAAGAACCTATGCACTCCAACGTTTACAGAGGCACAATTTACAATAGCCAAGTGCTGGAAGCAACCTAAGTGCCCATCTACAAATGAGTGGATCAAGAAACTATGGTTCATTTACACAATGGAATTCTACGCAGCAGAGAGGAAGAAGGAGCTTATACCCTTTGCAACAGCATGGATGGAACTGGAGAGCATTATGCTAAGTGAAATAAGCCAGGTGGTGAGGGATAAATACCATATCATCTCACCTTTAACTGGAACATAATCAACAAAAGAAAAAAAGCAAGAAAAACATAACCAGAGACATTGAAATTAAGAACAATCTAACAATAGCCAGAAGGGAGTGGGGAGGGGAATATGGGGAGAAGGGTTTTCAGGAACCACTATGGAGGACACATGGACAGAACCAAGGATGGGGAGGGAGGCAGAGAAGGGAGGTTGGATTGGAGGGGGAGGTGAAGGGAGAGTATGCAGACAACTGTAATTGAACAACAATAAAGTCATAAAAAAAGAAAAAAGAAAAAAATAAAATAAAAATGAAAAGAAAAATTATAGAGGATTTGTCAGACCTTACTGGTTCTTTATGGGTAGCATCTGTTCTCAAGGTTGTTGGCTTATTCTAAAAGATCAACTCATGTGCGTGACTCACTGTTTTAAATGATAGCTCTTGGAATGGGGTACTTTCATTGACTGGCTTGTATGAATGGTATGTGTGTTAGGAGCTCAGATTAACAATCCATTGTAAAGGAAAAGAAAGTCTCCCAGAAGGAAATCAGGCAGGGCACAGAAGGCAACCTACGGCACTTGAACATACAGAGCAGTAAGATGACATATATCTGATATTAATATAAAACTTCAATATACTCCTCTCAAGGTTTCAAAGATTGACAGCAAAATATAAAGACTCGAGATTTGAATCAGATAGTAAATAAGATAGCTCTAATATGCATGTATTTTGTGAAGAAAATGCCTCAAACGTTCATGAAAAATTAAACAGGTAATAGATGAAACAATAGCTCAAATGCCTTCCAGTTTAAAAATTTTGCAGGCTACAACTTGTGATAGCAATTTATTACTAGTTAGTAATTAAATACATTAACAAATGTTCAAAGAACATGAAAAAGAACTTAAAAATTGCTCCTTTAAATAACTATTAGGTCCATTGGTTAAGATATTTCAGGTAAAAATAGTTCAGGAGAATATATGTCCATGACTGTATGATTTGCCTCCAAAACATTACTCATTATTCTAAAGCTTTGATTAGTAGCAGCCCACTGCTATTCTCAAACTTTGTCCTCTATCCCATGGTTTGCATCATTTCAGTACCACAGATCCCTTTGAGAATCTGGTGACAGTCCTTTTCCCTGGAAAAATGCACACATACAATCATAAATGCAAAGGCATATACTGTGCACACATAAAACTGTATATTTTCTAGTATAATAAAATCTATCTGTGCATATCAAGTATAGAATCTCTTCCGTAACACTTTGATTTTATTTTAGCAGCAGAAACAATACACAAATCAAAACTATTCCCTATTTTTAAATACTTTGACAAAACTCTGGTTGTTTTCCAAGTTTTACGTTCCTGATACTGATTCCTACAAGTTGACCTTCTAATATTTAGCCTGAGTAAAATTTAGCTTGTCATTTCCCTGAAAGCAAACCAATCCCAGATAACTCACTGGTTTCAATGGAGACAGAAGACCATTTTGATAAAATGGTAAGATAAATTTCTTAGCTGGTACATAGAGATGTGTTTTCACTTGCTGGGAGTGAGTGAAAATCAATCACTAAGTCTTAGGGCCTTTGATGTCTCCAAAGGAAAAGTGCTCTGTCCTATGAGTGCAAATTAATTTTCTTTATTTTCCTGTAGAGTAGACAAGACCAGGCAAGAAGATTTAACTATGAGTATACTAAGAGCATAGTGCAAGCCAAAGCAAAATAAACAAAAAGCAACATGCACATAGAAAAAAATTGCTTTATACAATAGCATAATACTATATACAATATCAAATCTCACAAGGGTAGAAATTCATATCTTACTCTGCACTGTGATTCCAGTATCTGGACCAGTACTTATTTCTAGCAAAAACACAATAAGTGTATGTTGAGTAACTGAATATGCAGTAGTGTACTTTTCATTTTAGTTCCTTTCCTAGGTTGTCACCTATTTCTGTCTGCTGGATGGAAGTTCTTCACTAGAATTCTCAATCATGAATAGTCTGTTAAGTCCAGATCTAGTACAGAGAGTGAGAGAGTCAGCTTCGCTACCTGCCTGTATCTTACTTTCCAACTTCAGTTTCAATCTCTCTCCTGAATAATTCATATCAGAAATTCACTGAGACCTTATCCTCTGCCTTCCTTTTTAAAAATAAGAGTAACTATCTCTTAAATCTTAAAAAATGCTGATAATAACTCATAACTAATAAACTTAAAACTCTGACAAAATGAATTAAAAATGGCATTATTCTAGTCAATGGACATGTTCATTTAATAGCTTTACTTAATAAGAGTTCCTTGGATTTTTAATATAGGTCTTTTGTTGTCTGTTTTTATTTTCATATGGCATATTAAAAGTTGATGAATTTATTTAAACAGCAGAGGAATGTCTAATGAATGAGAGGATAATTGACATAATGGTTGAAATTAAAAGAGTTGGCAATATCATGTGCTGGGAAAATTGGAGAACAACTGGAACTCCCAAATATTATTTGTAAGATTATAAATTGGTATAATCACTTAAGGAAACTACTTGTCAGTATCTATTAATGTTTAACCTATTGATACTTTATGTGCCAACAATTTTGATCTTATTTATGTACCTAATAGAAAAGTATACATGTATTCAAAATGAAAAATGTGAAAATATTACATAGCAGCATAAAATGGATAGTAAATGATGGTGCAATCACACAGTAAACTCCTATACAGCAATTAAAATGGACAATCTGCTATGCGTAATAACTCAGAGGGAATTCTAGTAAAGTGTCACCAGACACAGTGAGTATATACTGTATGATTCCAATGAGCTTTTGTAATATTAAAAATATATACATTATGTTTTCCTAAATAAATACATGCCTCCAAATGGAGAAAAACAAATTTCACTTGTTTAAATATATGTCTTGACTGTGATTTCCAGGAAGATGGAGTAGAGATACTTTTGAGTACAGTTAAAAACCATGAACAGTATATGTGAAACAAACATAAAAAGATTCTAAAAGGTGAAAAGAAGAATGCAAACTATTTATTGACCTCAGGACAAGAGGAAAGACTTAGTGATTAAAATCCCTGGATTTTTTTTTTTTTTTTGCTACATATTTTCTAGACAAGGAGCTGAAGGTGCCAACACACTGAAATGCCAACAAGAACAGACAAAACTGTCCCCAAAAGATTACCTATCTCCAATCAAAGAACCAGGTAAGGAGAAGACTAACTAGACAAGTAAGTCTTGTAGGAAAACCACTCTACATCATACAAACACTGCAGAAAAAATATCATAACCCTCCTCTCATGCATGCCGGCAAAAGACAGATGGAGACCCTAGTTTACTACTCTCTTGGCACTATAACAGTGTCCTGATCCCCCACCACAGACGGCCAAATAGGGAGCAGGAACATTCACCCCAAACAGTCAGCAGTGAGATCTCCCTTTCCCTCCATGGAGACAGTGGAGGCCATGGGGGAAGTCTTAACTTCCATCCCCCTCCAGGAGTAGAGAAGATACCTTTCTCTTCCTCAGTGGGGTGGTGTTAGAGAATAATTGTTAACATAGTAACTTTCTCCATTGACCAGCAGTAATAGGACAACTCCCATCATAATGTTAGCAGATATCAGTGGCAAATTTAGAAATCCCACCCTACCCAGCAGTAATAAGGTGTTTTCCTACCTTAGAGTCAACAGATATCAAATGGAGAAATCTGGGTTTCTACTTCCATCTGAAAGACAAAAAACAGTGCCCCCTCTTCCTCTACTAGAGTGGTGTCAGTAGAAAAACGCTAAATGAAGGTATAAATAAAATTTAGTCTCATAACACAATAGAAAAATATCCAAATTTCAATTATCATAATAAAAACCCAAAAGATCTCAAACTGAATGAAAAATGTAATCAACAGATGCCATCATTGAGATGACACAGATGTTAATATTATCCTTAACTTTTTAAAGCAGCTATTATGAAAATATTAAAACATAAATATGATTTATAACATAAAATTTATAATTAAAAATTATAAATACGCTTTAAAAGTGAAAAAATAATACGTTTGGCAAATATAAATTCTAAGAAAACAAAGGAGAATAAGATGAAGCTGCATCAGTAGAAAGAAGGAGGGGATTTTGAAATTTTATAACAGAAATATATAATAAGCTGAGAAAAAAGCTCAGGTGATGGGCTTAACAACAGAGTGGAGGGATATAGGAAATAAACATTGAACCAAATTATAAAATCATAGAAGTTACCCAATCCAAACAATAGAGAAAACAGACTGAATAAAAAATAGCCAGGGCTTCATGGACATGTAGGACTATAACTAAAGATCTAACATAAGTATCATCAGAGTTCCAGAATGAGAAGAGGTTGGGACTGAAAAGTACTTGAATAAAAAATGACAATAAACTTATCAAAATTAAGACAAATAAACATGCAGACACAAGAACCTGAGCAAATCCAAAGTACGGTCCATACCAAAATATATCATTCAACCTCTGAGAACCAACAAGAAAAATAAACCTTGAAAAGAGCCAAAGAAAAACAACACATCTGTAGGAAAAAATTGCTATTAGAATTACAGAAGATGTTTCATCAAAAACTATGGAAGCCAGGGGTATGTGGCATAATATTTCTAAAGTGCTAAAAATGAAGATCTATCAACCCAAATGCTATACTCTGCAAAAATATCCTTCAGAAATAGAGGAAAAATTAAGGCAATCTCAAAAAAACAAAAACTAAGAGACTATGTTAACAGAAGACATGTCATAAAAGAATGGCTAAGGGAAGCCTACAATAGAGAATACATGATTTTTTAAAGAAATATTTGAACATCAGGAAGATGAAAGAGAACATCTTTCATTTGTGACTATATATGACTGTATGTGGAAATATATTACACTTTCCTTTTACTGAGTTTTCTAAATTATATTTTAGGAAAAAAGTAAAAATCATAGCATTTCTGATACAGGTTTAAATGCATGTAGAGAACATATTTGACAATTAAAATATCAAATAGAGGGTAAAAGAACATAAAGTGAGGTGATATTTCTGTACTTCCCATGAATTGGTTAAGTTATGATGCTTGTAGACTGTGATATGTGTATATAATATAGACAAATGACTAAAAAGAGCTATACAAAGAGAAACAACCAAAGATACAATAATAAATCAAAATGGAATTCTAAAAATTGTTTAAGTGCCCATGCAGAGATAAGAAAAAGAAAATAATGAAGCAAATATCAGAGAGAACAAATAAAAAATAAAGAAAATAAAATGACAAACTTCAGCCATAAAATATAAATAACTATATTAAGTATAACTGATCTCAATAAACCAACTAAAATGTAGATATTAAAAGATTACAAAAATTTATTACCTAGCTCTATACTATATATAAACATCTTATTTAAAATATAATGATATAAAAAGATTAGATTAAAAGTATAGAAAAATTCATATCATATAAATGTCATTCAAAGAAAAGCAGAACTGGCATATTAATTTCATATAAGGTAGACTTTAGAGCAAAGGAAAATACAGAAAAAGGGTTTTTTTATAATTAGAGGGTCAAACCACATAGCAATTCTAGATATGTGTGTATCAAGCAACACAGTTTCAAAATGTGTGAATCAAAACTGATAGACTGATAGAAACATACAAAATTGGCCATTAAAGTTGAAGATTTTAGTGCCCTATCAACTTGTAGAAAAACTAGTGAGTGATAAATAAGAGTATGAAGAATTCAACAACACCCTTAATAGGATCTAATCAATATTTGTAACACACTCTGCTCAACAATAGCAAAATACACATTATTTTAAGTGCTCATAGACCATAACTATGCCAAAAGAAAAAAACCCTCAAAAATGTAAAAGTATTGAAATCATACAGAGGGTGTTGTCTGCCCACAATGGGATCAAACTAGAAACTGAAAAAGTAGATTTCCAAATACTTGGAAACTAAACACATCTCTAAGCAACTGAAAGGATCAAATAGGATGTCCCTTAATGGAAATTTAAAAATACACTAAAATGAATGAAAATTAAAATAAAATATATTAAAATTTGTGGTACACAAACCAGTACAGAGAAAGGAATCAATAGCAATAAATGTACACTTTAAAAAAAAGAAACAAATCAATAAGCTATGCTTTCTTATTAAGAACAATGAAAAGAAAAGAGAACCCAAAGCAAGCAGAAAAAAGGAAATTATAATGATTAATGTAGAAGTCAATGAAATAGAAAACAAAAAAACAATAGAAAAAATAAAACAAAGAGCTGTTTTTTTTGAAATGATCAATATAATTTTAAAACTTCAAACAAGATTGACAAACAAAGCACGCAGAAAAGAAACAAATTATCTATATGAGAAATGAAGCATGAAACATTACTATATACCTTTAATAATAAAAAAAGATAATAAGACAGTATTATAAAACAAACATATACACATAGATTTGACATCTTTATATAAAGCAGAAACTCTCTAAAATAAGTTGTTTTATCCATTTATCTATTGATGGACACTTGGCTGGGCCATAAAAAAGAAGAAAATTTTACTTTTTGTGATAATATGGATGGACCTGGAGAACATTATGGTAAGTGAGATAAGCCAGCCAGAGAAAGACAAATACCATATGATTTCACTCATATGTGAAATCTAATGAACAAACTGGACTAACAGGAAAATGAGGATAGACTCATAAATGGTGAGCAGTATGACAGCTAGTTGGGGAGGTGAGTAAAGGGGTGAAGGAATTGAGCAAGAAGGAAAATAGATTCATGGACATGGACAAAAGTGGGGTGATTGCTGGAGGGAGGAGGGTATAGGGGACCAAATGGTAATGAAATAAATAATCAAGTAGCCATAAAACTAGTAAAGAAATTAAATTAGTAATTTAAAAACTTACCTCCAAAATATCTATGCCCAGTAGATTTTACTGGATAATTATATTAAATGTTTAAAGAAAAATTAATATTAATTATACACAATATCTCCCAGAAAACAGGAGAATGAACTTCCCAATTTATTTTATGAAGCTAGTATTAATGTGATATAAAAAACACACAAAGACAACACAAAAAATGAAAAGAAAAGACAGGACAGAAGGAAGAAACAGAGGGAAAAAAGAGAAAGCTATAGACCAACATTCTTGATTACTATAACCATAAAACCTTTAATAGACCATTAGCAAATGGAATTCAAATAGAGGAAGAATTATATACCATGATCAAATGAGGTTTGTTCCAGGAAACTAGTCTAATTCCATATTTGAAAATCAATCAGTGTAATCCACTCAATCAACAATACAAAAAGAAAAAAATAATTATTGTAACGATAAATGTGGGAAAAATCATTTTTCAAAGCTCAGCAACCATGGATGATTAATAAACTCTCAAATGATGATACAGGGGATGTCCTCAACACCATAAACCTACATTCAGCTAACATTATACTTAATAGTGAAATACCACTTTTATTCAATATTCTGTTGGAAGTTTTAGCCAATGAAATAAGGCACAATAAGAAAATAAATCATACAGAAAGAAAAATAAGTAAAACTGTCTCTATTTACAGATAACATGATCGCCATCTTGGATTTGAGATAAACATACACAAATGAAGTATGTATGTATGAAGCAATAAAAGTGTGAATACCCCCAGCTGGTGTAGTTCAGTGGATTGAATGTGGGCCTGTGAACCAAGGGGTCACTGGTTCAATTCCCAGTCAGGGCACATGCTGGGTTGTAGACCGGGTCCCTGGTGGGAGGTACGTGAGATTCAACCGCATATTTATGTTTTACTCCTTCTTTTTCCCCCTTCCTTCCCCTCAGTCTAAACTAAATAAATAAAATCTTTTAAAAAAAGTGTGAACACTTTACCATCTACAATCACTGGAGGGGGAAAAATAAAAAAAATAGAAGATGTTAGAAACTTCGCTGAGCCAGAGAGACCTGAGCAAGCAGGTGTTGGCATGTTCATTAAAGCAACAATGTGATTAAAGCAGCAAGTCACAGATAAAAGCAATAGTCAAGCCCTTAGTCACTGACTGATAGTTTTCAGCAAGAGACTAAACTGGATAAAGTGCAACTGCTCTCCTGTTTCCTCTTCTATCCATGGTTCAGAGGGAGTTGTATCAGCACGCATGGGGGCAGTCTCTTTTCTAGGATTCTTTTTTTTTTTAAGATTTTATTTATTTATTTTTAGAGAGAGGAGAAGGGAGGGAGAAAGAGAGGGAGAAACAGCAATGTATGGTTGCCCCTCACATGGCCCTCACCAGGGACCTGGCCTCCAACCTAGGCATGTTCCCCAACTGGGAATCGAACCAGGACCCTTTGGTTCCTAGCCCGTGCTCAATCCACTGAACTACACCAGCCAGGGCTCTAGGACTCTTGAATGTAAGGTCCTTGCAGCTGTATGAACCTGCAGACTGGGGTGAGGTAATTTGGAGGGTCTGGGAGTGGAAAATAGCTGAATATTGACTCAGTTATGAAAGTGGAGAAAAAGGCTTTCAAGTTCCCATACCTGCTCTGATAAGGAGGTGTTGGCAAAGGTGCAGAAGAAAGGCTCTGCCTAATGCCCTAGATTAAGAAACTTCCTAATGTAGCAACCTAGATGAAAACTAGATGTGTAGCAGGATGTCTGGACAAGTGGCCTGAGTTCTTGCCTGCAACATACTTCATACACAGCGATGTTTTGGTGGTATTCTCTCTGGTGTGAGGAGAGTAGTTTCCCCTATGAAATCTGCCAGGTAAAGATTTTGTAATTGCCTATAATCAGGCCTATGATATATATGTATAAGGGTGTGTGTATGTGTGTGTGTATGTGTGTGTATGTGTGTGTGTGTGTGTATGTGTGTTGGACAGAAACCAGACTCAGAAAAAGAAAATAGTACTTAAATATAAATTTTAAAAATTTTATTGTTTTTTTCCATTACCACTTAATGTCCTTCTACCCCAGTATCCCCTGCAATCACCACATTGTTGTCCATTTGTATGAGTCCTTTTTCCTTCTTGTTCAATCTCTCCATCCCCTAACCTCACTCCCCTAATATCTGTCATCTTGTTCTCTGTGAGTCTGTCTCTATTTTATGTGTCCACATAAGAGTGAAATCATGGTATTTGACTTTTTCTGACTGGCTTATTTCACTTAGCATAATGTTCTCCAGAGCCATCCATGCTGTAACAAAGGTTAAAATTTCTTAGAGCCAAGTTGTATTCCATTGTATAAGTGTCCCATAACTGTTTTACAGTCGTCCCTCTCTATATCGCAGTTCATTTATTGTGGTTTCACTGTATCTCGTGTTTTTTTTAAAAAAAAATATATCCCATTCTTGCCCGGCTGGTGTAGCTCAGTGGATTGAGTGTGGGCTGGGAACCAGAGGGTCCCGGTTCGATTCCCAGTCGGGGCACATGCCTGGGTTGCGGGCCAGGTCCCCAATGAGGGCCATGTGAGAGGCAACCATACATTGCTCTTTCTCCCTCCCTTCTCTTCTCTCTGAAAATAAATAAATAAATCTTTAAAAAAAATAAAAAATAAAATAGCCCATTCTGTATCACGGAGTTTTCGCTATATCACGGGATTTTGAGGTATATAGGTATTATATAATATTTATGATTTTAATTATTTTGCCACAAATTTTAAAACAATATAAAATATAAAATGTTAATTAAAACATATTAAAATAATAGTAAATAAAAATAAAATACAGTATCTATTTCATCGGCAGATGAATACCATACTGTACACAATGGAAATGCAGTATGCCACTACCTCTTGCGCAAGTTTGCCAATGTGAGATTGTACATGGAACACTATTGGCTGATGGAATAGAAGGCAACCAACCACAGCACTGTGTTCTGTATCCTGGGCACTGATTGGCTCAGTGACCATAGCATCAGTCTGTTTGCTTTCTAGCATTGTGCCCATACATTCAGCATCTCTCCTTGTCCATTTCACATCCACATCTGATCACTGCATGCACTGTTGCTCTGTGGTGTTGTTTTTTGAAATTTTCATAAAAATTTGAATTTATTTCAAGCCCTATGATGCCACCCAAATGTTCTTCGCCTTCTAAGGCTTCTAGCAGTGAACCCAAGTACCAGAGGAATATGCTTACCATCAAAGAAAAGGTGGAACTTCTCTACATGTTAAAGGAAGGCAAAAGCTACATGGCTGTAGGCTGCCAATATGGGATCAATGAATATACTGTTCACTACATAAAGAAAGACGAGAAGAATATTAGGTCTACGGCAACAATGACTTTTAACAAGACTGCAAAGAGGGTGGTCGTTTCCCACAATAAGTCCATTGTGAGGATGGAGTCTGCATTGACCCTGTGGATAAATGACTGCAGGAAAAAGAATATCTTGCTATACCAACACCATCCAAACTAATGCCAAGAAACTTTATGATAGTTTTGAGGAAAGCACTGATGTTCATGATGGTGATGAGGATGAAAACGAGGATGACAACACAGAAGCAGGACTGTCGAATGCTTCTCCCACCAGACCAACCCCATTCAGTGTCAGCAAGGACTGGTTTGACAAATTTCAGAGACGCTTTGGACTCAAGAGCATTTCTCTGCATGTAGAAGCTGTCCCTGTGGATGTCCACTCACAACCGTTGATGGATGAAGACCTGACAGAGATGATGAAGTCAGGAAGTGAAGAAGAAGATGAGGAACAAGACAAACTATGGGTTGGAGAAGGGGAAGAGGTTGGCCTAACACTTGATCATCTTGCAACCATGGTCAGAATGGCCAAAGAACTTCAGCGAGTGGTTGAAGAATGGGAGCCCCAGACACTTTGTTCATTGCACTTCATAAATACTGTTGAGAGTGGCATGTCAGTTTATAAAAACCTTCCCACTCAGAAGAAAAAGCAGCACCAGCGACTCCCCATAACTATGTTTATCACTCAGACGAAGAGATCAGTTACACCTATGCCTTTAGTGGAAATAGAAGTAACGACCCAAGGCGAAGACCCTGCACCACTTGATGAAGCATCTGATGAAGTGATGCCTTCAGAAGAGCTGTAATGCTCTTCTTGGCTGTGCAGTACATTCATCTCATCATCATCACCTTCATCGCCATCAGTACTGCACAGCTACATAATTCATGATCTTCATCATTCAAGTTGTAGTATACTTCACTGGTGAGTACCCATATAGAATTTTATATGTTGTTAAAATTACATAAGTTTAAGAGTGTAGAAAGTGTTTCAGAGCACATGAAGTGTTTATAAGAGTGTTGGAAAGGTTAATAAGAGAATGGGAAAGGTTTATAGGTGTAGGGGAAGGGTTTATAAAGCCTTAAAATATATATAAATACTAAATAAATATAATGCCACTACTTCATGGATTTTCACCTATCGTGGTGGTCTCTGGAACGTAACTCTCGTGATAGGTGAGGGATCACTGTATACATTCATCTACTGGAAGACATCTGGGTTGCTTACATATCTTGGTGATTATAAATAAAGCTGCCATGAACATAGGGGAGCTTCTGTTCTTTCAAATTTGTGTTTTGGGTTTCTTAGAATATAATCCCAGAAGTGGGATTGCTGGGTCAAAAGACAAATCCAGTTTCAATTTGGGGGTGGTATCTCCATACTGTTTTCCACAGTGGTTTCACCAGTCTCCAGTCCCACCAAAGTGCAAAAGGGTTACTTTTTCTCCATATCCTTGCTAGCACTTGTTCTTTATTGATTTACTGATGTTGGCCATTCTGACAGGTGTGAAGTGGTATCTCATTGTGGTTTTAATTCACATCTTTGATGTTTAGTGACATTGAGTATATTTTCATATGTCTACTGGCCTTCTGTATGTTCTTTCAGAGAAGGGTCCATTCAGGTGCTCTGCCCAATTTTGAAATGGATTGTTTGTTTTTTTGTTGTTGAGTTTTGTAAGTTCTTTATAAATTTTGTATATTAACCCCTTATCTGATGTATTGTCAAACATTTTGTCTCACTCTGAGGGTCATCTTTTTATTTTCTTGATGGTCTCCTTTATTGTGCAAAAACATTTAGTTTAATGTAGTCCTATTTGTTTATTTTTTCTTTTATTTCCCTTGTCTGGGGATATATATCAAATAAAATATTGCTATAAGCAATGTCCAAGTTTTTATTGCCTATGTTTTCTTCTAGGATTTTTATGGTTATGGTTTAACGTTAAGTCTTTAGTGCATTTTGAATTTATTTCTGTGTGTGATGTAAAAAGGTAGTCTAGTTTTATTTTTCTGCTCATATATGTCCAATTTGCACACCATTTATTGAACGGACTATCTATCTTTAGCTCATTGTATATATTTGCTTCCTCTGTCGAATATTAGTTGACTAAAAAATTGTGGGTTTATTTCTGGGCTCTCTATTCTGTTCCCTTATCTAGGTGCCTGTTTTTATGCAAGTACCATGCTGTTTTGATTACTATGGCCTTATATTATACTTTGATATTGGATAGCATGTTTCCTCTGACCCTGTTCTTCTTTCTCAAGATTGATGTTGTTTTGCAGAGCCTTTAGTGGTTCCATATATATTTTTGAAATATTTATTCTGTTTTGTGAAATATGACATTGGAATCTTGATATGAATTTCATTGAATCTATAAAGATTGCTTTGGTAGCATGGACATTTTAATGAAATAAATTCTTCCTATCTATAAGCACAGTATTTGCTTCTACTTATTTATATCTTCTTCAATTTCTTTTTCAGTGTCTTATAATTTTCTGACTATAGGTCTTTTACATCCTTGTTTAGATTTATTCCTAGGTATTTTATTCTTTTTGAAGCAATTATGAATGGGATTGTTTTCTTAATTTCCTTTTCTGTTAGCACATTATTGGCATATAAAAATGAAACAGATATTATGAACAACTATATGCCAATAAATTGGACAACCTAGACAAAATGGACAAATTTCTAGAAGCGCACTGGCATAAGAACAGACACAGATCAGTGGAACTGAATACTGAGCCCAGAAATAAACCCATGTCTCTGTGGTCAATTAATATTCGACAAAGGGGACAGAAGCATAAAATGGAGTAAATATAGCCTCTTCAACAAATGGTGTTCAGAGAGCTGGCCAGCTACGTGTACAAAAATTAAACTTGACCACTAACTTACACAATACACAAAAATAGCCCTAGCTGGTGTAGCTCAGTGGATTTAGCACAGGGTGCAAACCAAAGAGTCACTGGTTTGATTCCCAGTCAGGGCACATGCCTGGGTTGCAGGCCAGGTCCCCAGTGGGGGCCACGTGAGAGGCAACCACACATTGATGTTTCTCTCTCTCTCTTTCTCCCTCCCTTCCCTTCTGTCTAAAAATAAATAAATAAATTCTTAAAAAAATAGACTCAAGATGGATAAAAGACTTAAATATATGTTGTGACACCATACAAGTTCTAGAGGAAAACATAGGCAGGGAAATCTCAGATAGTCCATGCAGCAATATTTTTACCAATATGCCCCCTATTGCAAGGGACATAAAGGAAAGAATTAAAAAATGGCATCTCATCAAAAGAAAAAGCTCTGCACAGCTAAAGAAAACATTAGCAAAATGAAAATGGAACCAAACATACGGGAAAATATATTTACCAATGATACCTTAGACAAGGGTTTGATCCCCAAATTATTTAAAGAACTCACATGACTTCACATCAGGAAGACAAACTAAAAAATGGGCAAAGGACCTGAACAGACATTTCTCCAAGGAGGACATACAAAGGGCCCAGAGACATGTGAAAGGATGCTCAGCATCAGTAACCATCAGAGAGATGCAAATTAAAACCACGATGAGATACCACTTCACACCTGTCAGAATGGCCATCATAAACAAATCAACAAACAATAAGTGCTGGCGAGGCTGTAGAGAAAAGGGAACCCTAATACCTTGTTGGTGGGAATGCAGACTGGCACAGCCACTGTGGAAAACAACATGGAATTTCCTAAAAAAAAAAACCCAAAAACTAAAAATGGCACTGCCTTTTGACCCAGCAATTCCACTGCTGGGATTTTACCCTAAAAATCTTGAAACACCAATTCAAAAGAACCAATGCACCCCAGTGTTCATAGCAGCATTATTTACAATAGCCTAAGTGCCCATGATTAAATATGTGGATCAAAAAACTATGCTACATTTATATAATGGAATATTATGAAGCAGAAAAAAAGAAGGAGGATTTCTGGCAAGATGGAGGCATAGGTAGACACGCTGTGCCTCCTCACACAACCAAACGAGGAAAAACAGCAATTTAAATAAACAAAAATAGCCAGATCTGACAGAAAATCAAACTGAGAGGAAGTCCCACAACCAAGGAGTTAAAGAAGACACATTCATCCAGACCGGTAAGCGGGGAGGAGCTGGGCAAAGAGAGCCAGCTGCGAGCTGGGCGGAGAAAGTGCGGCAGGACTGCAGGTTTACGGAGTGGTACTGGCAGCGCTGCAGCTGCTGGCAGAGACCAGCGGCGGGCTTCCCTGACCAAAATGTGGTCAGCGCCTGGCCCACTTGGACCCAGTGGGGCCAAGACTGGTGGACCAGACGGGTCCTCATTCCTGTGCAGACAAACCAGGAGGAAAAGCAGGGAGCGGAGCAGACTGTGAAACCTATCAACATGGGGAAATAAAACCTCAAACCACCAATTGAAAACACCTGTAGGGGTTGAGGTGGCGGCAGGAGGAACTTCCGGCCTCACAGGAGAGTTCCTTGGGGAGACCCACGGGGACTTGGAACTGTGCAGGCCCATCCACTGACCCCGAAGCCAGCACAGAAGGGCCAAGCTTGCTTGTGGGTGGTGGTGTGAGTGTGAAGAGCAGAGCAGGTGCCACTGTTCTCTCAGGACCCACCCCACAGGCTGAGTCACAACATAAGGATGGGAGTTTCCCTGCCCTGGTGAACATCTAAGGCTCCACCCCTTAAAGTAACAGGCACACTGAGAAAAAAAATGGCCCAAATGAAAGAACAGATCAAAGTTGCAGAAAAAACACAACTAAGCGACCAAGAGATAGCCAACTTATCAGATGCACAATTCAAAACACTGGTAATCAGGATGCTCACAGGATTGGAAGAAAAATGGTCGAAATTAGTTGAACAAAGGAAGGATAATATAAAGAAAGTGAGAAATCTTCAGGGAACCAATAGAGATGAGAAGGAAACTGGGACACAAATCAACAGAATGGACCAGCAGAAAGAAAAAAACATCCATCTAGAAAAGAATGAAGAAACAAGAATTCAAAAAACTGAGGAGAGGCTTAGGAACCTCCAGGATATCTTTAAACGTCCCAACATCCGAGTCATAGGGGTGCCAGAAGGGGAAGAGGAAGACCAAGGGATTGAAAACTTATTTGAACAAAAAATGAAGGAGAACTTCCCCAAACTGGTGAAGGAAATAGACTTTCAGGAGGTCCAGGAAGCTCAGAAAGTCCCAAAGAAGTTGGACCCAAAGAAGAACACACCAAGACACATCACAATTACATTACCCAAGATTAAAAATAAGGAGAGAATCCTAGAAGCAGCCAGAGAAAAATAGACAGTTACCTACAAAGGAATTCCCATAAGACTGTCAGCTGATTTCTCAAAAGAGAACTTTCAGGCAAGAAGGGGCTAGAGAGAAGTATTCCAAGTCATGAAAGGCAAGGACCTACATCCAAGAATACTCTATCCAGCTAAACTCTCATTTAGAATGGAAGGGCAGATAAAGTGCTTCTCAGATAAGGTCAAGTTCAAGGAGTTCATCATCACCCAGCCCTTATTGTATGAAATGTTAAAGGGATTTATATAAGGTATGAAGGGATATCAACAGGGGAGTGGCCGGGGGAGAGTGGGGGAAGAGGCAGAGAATAAGTAGCATAAATGGTAGGAAGAAAACAGACAGGAAGAGGTTAAGAATAGTATAGAAAATGTAGAAGCCAAAGAACTTATGTATGACTTATGGACAAAAACTAAAGGGCGGGGAATGGAGGGGTATGGGGGTGGAGGGGAAGAAAGGGGGAAAAATGGGACAACTGTAATAGCATAATCAATAAAATATATTAAAAAAAGAAAGAAGGAACTCCTACCCCTTGAGACAACATGGATGGATCTGGAGAGTATTATGCTAAGTGAAAAAAGCTAGGAAGTGAAAGACAAATACCATATGATCTCACCTATAAGTGGAACCTAATCAACCAATCAAAGAGACAAGCAAAATAGAACAAGAGACATAAAAATGAAGAACAAACAGACAGTGACCAAAGGAGAGGGAGGAGGGAGATAAAAGGGGAAAGAAGAGGAAAGGTCAAGTCAAGGAACATGAATAGAGGATTCATGGACACAGTCAATGGGGTGGGGAATTACTGTGGGAGGGAGGATTGTGGAAAGAGATAGCAACAGAGAAAAAGGTGGGACAACTGTAACTGAACAACAATAAGGAAAAAAGTTTAAAAAATTCTAGGTGTCACTATCTATGGTATGGAAATAAAAATAACACCTGCACTGTCTAGTTTGTACAGTCATTTATTACAATATAGGTTTTTGAATCACACATCTGGGTCAGTTTCTGAGTTACCAGCTCCTCGATATTTAATAGCTTGTTCAAATTCTGTATGTCTCTATCTATAAAATAACTTGCAATAATGTTATTATTCCATAGGCTGATTTTAAGGATTTACTGAGAAATTGCACTTCACATACTTAACACAGTTTGTATAAGTGCATGGAGTACTTTTGCTTAGTTCTAAGTGTCAAGCACTTTGTTGAGTGCAGTCAATAGACAATAATAGCACTCCCCAAAAATATTAATGTCCTAGTACCCCAAACCATTAAATATGTGACCTTATATAGTAAAAAAAGGACTTTTAAGATTCAACCCAGTTAAATGTCTTGAAAGGAAGAGGCCATTCTGGATTATTCAAATGGACCCAATGTAATGACAAGGATCTTTACAGAAGGAGAGCATGAGGGTCAAAGTCATAAAAGGATAAGATATGACAATGAAAACAGATGTGGAATGATCCACTCTAAAAATGGAAGAAGGGGCCACTAGCCAAGGAATATGAGCCTAATGTAGAAACCAGTAAAAGCAAGGAAACTGTCCTCTCTAGAGAACGCAGAAGAGATGAAATCGATCAACACCTTGATTTTAGCCCATGACTCGTTTAAGATTTATGATCTCCAGAACTGAAAATATAACATGTTTATGGTGTTCTAATCCTCTAAGGTTGTCATAATTTGTTACAGCAGTAAGAGGAAACTAGTACCATTATAAATAACAGAACTGAAAAAATTAAAATGCAACTATACTCATCATTTCCCCACTGTCTGTTCTTTCCTATTCAAGCCTGGCTCCTAATGTCCTTCACCACCCACCTAAGAGAGAGACAGTAAGTGAAGGTGGAAGACAGTGAGATAGGACAAGAGGAAAGAAAAACTACTTTTTGCTGCTCTCTCCTCTGGAGAGAGTGGCCAAGGCACTCCAAGACACTCCTGGGTCCCCGTTTTCTCCAGCCTGCTCTTGGACCCTTGCTCCTGGACCCTCGCTCTCTGGCCCACTCTCGGGCCCTCTCTCTCCGGCTCTCTCTCTCTGATTCAGAGTTGGTCATGCAGTCCCCACATTTTCTCCCCAGATTTCATGGGTTAATTATTTACAAATTAGCCACAGCATATGGATTCTACAGGACAGGATCCACCACACCTCCTAGTACTGGGCTGCCCTCCCTGCTCTGGTAGGGGAGGGAGCTGGTGCTCTGACTCTCTTCCCAGTATCCTGCAGCAGGCACCGGGCCAGGCCGCAGCAGCCTTAGTCCTAGCAGCCTTAGTCCCGGCACAGATCCCAGGGACCTTACTGTCCCAGCACATAATCCTCACTGTCTGTTTTTCAATGTCTTCTGCTATTTCTTGCCTCCAAACTTCATGTAAGCTGGGATTCCGTTGGCTGTTCGCTCTGTTCCTCGAAAAATCAGCTAGGTGTTCCAGCTGGGCACAGGGAGAACTGGGCTCTGCTCCCACCTGCTTTGCCGCCATCTTTAGTCTCTCGAAATGTTTCTGTTTTTTTAGGTAGTCCCGTATTGCTATGAATTTCCCTCTCGGGACTCCCTTTTCTCTGTCCCATAAATTTGGGGTTGTTGTGAAGAAGAAAAAAAAAACTACTTTTTTTGGATATAGAGAAGATATTCTACAGTTGTCTTTAAGAAAGTAAAGTCATGATATTAGCCACCATCAAAACAAGAAAAATTTTGAAATAACAAAACCAAAATACTCTTTGTTTCATTTTTCCACTATAAAAAAATCTAAACCTCATTCATCCCTTAACTCAATACAACCAGGGTTCTATCCAAATTACTTGAACAAAAAAAAATGTTCTTGCCAACATGTGATACTCCTTAGCAAAGAGTGCTCAAAATTGATTATGACTTACCAAAAACTTGGAAAGATCTCTTACTGGCCAGATATAGTATGATTTGTTTGTCAAACAAAACAATAATCATAAATAGGTTATTGCCCGTGGATTCAATTAGAAACCAATAAGTCTATCTAGATAAAAACAAACAGATCAATACATAAATCAACATTTGATAAAGAATGTGATATTTTGTAGTCTCAATATACTGTTTCATTAAGTATTAAATTACACAGAGAAAAAAGAGTTGCTTTACTTCGAAGTTTGAGAAATACCATCTTAGTCAAATGATCAAAAGATAACATCACTAACAATGGAAGACAGTGACATTGTGTGGCACTTGATGGAACACTACATGGTTTCTGCCAAAGTTGCACAACTTGGGTCCAAACATGAAGAAACATGAGACCAATCTAAATTGGGGACATTTTGCAAAATTACAAGCCTAAAACATATGATTGTGTCAAATTCATAAAAATCAAGAAAAGGGAATATTCCAGATTAGTGAAAGTTAAAGAGCATAACAACTGAATACAACACATTTCTAAACTCAATTTTTGGCAACATATCAAGGTTAATTTCCTTATTTTTATGATAATGGTGCAGTTATACAAGAGAACATCCTTATTTGTATCGAATACACACTGTAATATTTTGTAATGATGAGGCATTGTTTGTATTGTACTTGCAGTTTTATTGTACACTGAGATTGTTTCAAATAAGTGTTTTTAAAAATGTTTGAGGAATTCCACATGCCCCTGGACATAATTTTATTGCATTAATATGTCATTCTAATTCAGTCCTTTCCTACCATTTTCTTTCCAAAATATTTTATTTTTCTTCATTCATGTTGGTTGTTTGTGAGCTTCTAAGATAAGCATGTTGGTGTAAGGTCCTAACTTTTCCAGGTCTTTAGAGGCAAAGTAATTTGGTGAAATCTTCATAAGCTTAGCTTAGAAAGAGATTTGGATGAAAAAATAAAAGTAAAGAACTGGAATGATTGCCCTGTGAAGAAAAATGCTGCGTCTGGCTATTGTTTTGAAAAACTACTAGAGCCCTGGGTGGTATAGCTCAGTGGACTGAGTGCAGGCTGCGAACTAAAGGGTCACTGGTTTGATTCCCAGTCAGGGCACATGCCTGGGTTGCGGGCCAGGTCCCCAGTGAGGGCCATGTGAGAGGCAACCACACACTGATGTTTCCCTCCCTTCCCTTCTGTCTAAAAATAAATAAATAAAATCTTTAAAAATAAATAAATAAAAACTACTAGACTATCCCATATTCATGAGCTTAGTAAAGCATCTTCCCTTTCCTAAAAGAAGCCACATTCTTTATAATTTTGTGTCTTATCATGACCCACACATCCTTTTATTCTTTTAATAAAAAATATCTTTCCATCTTTCATAATCATCTATTTTCTAGGGCACAGTTAGAAAGTTTTTTCCTAATCCCTCTGTCCTATTTTGTGCCTAGCTCTATTATAACCCCATGTCTCACAGTAATTATTTGTTTACCAATTTGTCTCCTTCACAAGGATGTTAGTTCTTGCCTCAAAAACATTAAGCCACATTTACCCTTGTAGACCTCAGTGATACTGCAGTGTGTGCTACATTGCGAACATTTACTGATAGTAATTGACTAAAAAAATAATGAATGAAGTTCTGAATGAATGAGTGAATGAATGATAAATAAATGGCAGGAAAGTTCTTAAATTATAGTGAAAAAGTATCAACTAATTTTGTTCCTTATTACTTTGGTGAAAGTAAAACCATGTGGTATTGCTGTGGTTTGTAAAAGAGTATCAATACTGTATTTTTGTTTGTTTTGGCAAGGGTGACTAAATGTAACTTGCTAGGGATTTAATGATGATGATGATAATGTGAATCAGTGAGAAAAGAGACACTGAAATATAAACTGCTCTTAAAGGTTAAAAACTAAAACTTAAACCAGACCAATGGGATTTATAATGACCATACCAGCCTTACTTTCACCCACCTTTATTTATAGTAACGCTTAACATCCACTGACCTTTATAACACTGTGAAGGAAAAGATGCATAGTGTTGTCCTTCTGGTAATTATTTTCTGGGAGGAAGAAATTCCTATAGATTTATGAGTTTTTGCTAGCCATAATACATCAAAAATTGCCAGAAATTTGCAAAGTATAAACCTATTTGTGATTATATGTAAAATCATTATTTAAAATATGCTCCATATTTAGAAATAGATTTTATAGTTGTCCTAAGATATAATTTTATGTTTTCAGTTTTAAATCAATAATTTTTGATAATTCTATTGCTTAAAATATATATTTAATGGATAAATATTTGATTATTAAATGTGGTATAAAATATTCTAGTATTTCAGTATTTTGTATCATACAAGTGAACTTCACTAAAATGTGGTAAACATATTTTGATGCACATGGTGGATATTTTTATATGAAGTTAGATGAGAGTTAATTTCAAAATGTGTTTGTGAAGACAAACATCTCAGGTTTCCCTCTCTCTATATTTAATCTAAACCAGGTTCTAAGTATTAGAGCATTTTTTACATCAGAAACCTGATCTATATCCAATCTTTTGAAGTGAAAGCATTCAAGTCAAGCTTAGGTGCCCCCCAAACAACACTGTGATGATGAAAACAAATAGATGCTTTGTACTCATGTAGATTTTCCAATGAAGCATTGAAAAACTTTTAATAAACATTCTCTCATTAATCCCTTTGCCAGGCTCAGCTGCAAAATGTGGAGATGGTAAACCAAAAAGACTATCAAAACAAAAAATAAAATCTGTTTTATAAGAAAACATCTCTTTTTATGCTCTTTTTCTGGACTTTATACTAATTAAATGTCAACTTCATGACTTATTACATAGTGGGGAGAAAGTAAGACTTTGAAATTGTGGTTACTGATCTCAGTAACTCCATTGATTTGTCTGTTTTGTAGAGAATAATCATGTCCACCTGGCTCCGTCAAAGTATGAAGATCAAATACAGGCAAACGTTCTCTGTAAATTCCAATTGCTTGAAAAAATGGTCAGAAAAACAGAGAAATCATCTTTGTAAGCTACTAATCAGTGCTCAGCAGTCATTTGGAGAAAGTGTGACTATGCTTTGACAATCAAATGGCCTTTGCCCAACTCACCCTTGCTCCTTTCAAGTATTCTTTCCACCATAGTAGAATGGTATGATCACCCCACTTAAGGGTTTTTCATGCCTTTGCATTGAGATGAGTATATTGGAAATGAAAAGCCTCCAAGAGTATATATAGCCTGGGAGAAGATGCCACTGAGGGGGTTCCCCTCTGCCCCATCTCCTGTGGACCCTGGTTTCACCTGCCCCTTTGAGTCCTCAGAGGCTATTCCACAACAGCTCCTTTCTCTGTGTATCTGTAGAGCTCCTATGTCTGAATTTCACTGCCTGTCCTTGCTTTGTCACACAAATGCACACACACATGCCCCCCTAATTAATTCTTACTCATCTTAAGGGTATAACTTATGAAATCATCATTCACTAACCTTTTAAACTAGGTTTAGCTCCCCTTTAACTTTATAAATCCTCATAGCACTATGTCCCCCTATGTGGTACTTTTAAAAGCATGTTTATTTCTACTTGTATGATTATTTGATCTTTGACTTATAGCTGCTTTCCCCTCTTAAATTGTAGCATCCATGTGAAAAATGACTTGGTTTTTCTCATAAATACATCTGCAGTTACACATACCATCACTTGACAATAAATAAATATCAGTTGTTTGAAACAAAACCCAAAGTGGGTCTGCAAAGTGAAACACATTTAATTATGTTGTCTGATAAACTCCTAATCTAAGGTTGAATCTCTATCATTTACTTCTGAGAAAGACTCAATCAACTACCAAAAAAATAGGGAAATGACCACTTTCCATGCTGAGTTGAAGTAGGCAACTCTGAATTAAGGTGTGACAAGCGGTACTTGAATTCAATTATTATTTTTCCTAAATATGAGCTTTTCTGATGCTTGGAACATTTCCTTGTTTATATTAAAGAGTGGTAGAAAATGTTTACAGCAATATAATTTTATTGAAAATATGGAAAAAGCAAAAAATTTAGTTAAAACAGTTTGCCCTTAAAGTTCTGATCAAGATGGTGGTGTAGATAAATATAGTACTAGAATCCTGCAACAACCACATAAAAATTACAACTAAAGTAGAACAACCATCATTCTGAAGCACCTAAAATATAGCTAAACTGAAATTCTACAAATCAAAGGTGTAAAGAAGCCACATGAAACTGGTAGGAGGTGGGCAGTTGTGGAACAGGTTGGTCCACACCCACATGTGGCAGTTAAAAATCGGGAGGGATATCTGGGCTGTGGAGATTCTCCCTGAAGAGGAAGAGGTCCCAACCTCATACTAGGCCCCCAAGCCCAGTACCAGGGAGAGAAGTCCCCATAACTTCTGGCTGTGAAAATAGTGATGATTGTGGCTAAGACAGAAGCTTCTGGGAGTTCCAGACAGTTCCTCATCGACTTACTTAGACTCACTCCCTCTGAGCTCCAGTGCTGGGCAGTGGCTCAAAAGGTGCCAGGGATATATGGGAAGGAATTGAATTGTCTGGCTTCAGGTCCAGAGCTAGAGGGGCATCTTTCTCCCAGATAGAAGGGCTGGCAGAAGCCATTGTTCCTTTTCTGAGCCCTCATCCCAAAGAGTGGGCAGGGGGTTATCACATATGAGTCATCATAAACCTGACTAACACAATTCTCCCTGTCCTGGTGATTTCCTGAGACTCCACCCAATTTATGAGTCCACCCAAGCAATTTCCAGTGTCTTTTCTATATAAAAGGTCTGTCTTGCCTTAAATTATGTAGCTCAGTCAACCCACAAAGTGAGGGAGGGGTTGCTGGATTAATTCTTAGTCAGTGCACATGCCTGATTTGCAGGCCCAATCCCTGGTAGGAGTGCACATGCAAGAGGCAACTGATTGATATTCTTGCACATCGATGTTTCTCTTCCTCTCTTTCTCCCTCCCTTACCTTCTCTCTAAGAATAAATAGAATGTTAAAAAGATCTGCTTTGGCTCATGCTTTGGACTTTTCTAAATTCTCTCAAATAAGTACAATCCAGCCTTGATATGCCCTGTACCCCTTGCTAAGAGGCTCCAGGCCTGGCACTAGCAGCTTTCAGCCATGGTTCACAGCTTGGCCCCTCCTTGGCACCTCCAAGCCCAGCACTAGTAGCAGCCATCTGCAAATCATTTTGTAGCTCATATAGGGTGGCCCTGGGCAGGGAACAGGAGGTGGCTGACCGTGGCATGCACCTTTTGAGACAGAGTACCTAGTGGACAGCTTCAGATCATAACAAAGCTCCACCCATTCTCTTCCACAAGCAACACACTTAAGGGACGGACTGAACAAACACCAGAGCCCTACTGAAGTAAGTCCTGCTCTGTAGGTTGGCTCCTGTATAGCTGACCCTTCAAGTTAGTCATAGCCAGGCCTTGTAGCCAATCAGCCTGAGGGTAAATCCCTCCCATTGAGTTGCCAACAGCAATCAAAGGAGGAAACACACCTGAATGCCAAGTTTGAGTGATTGGAGAGGCTGTGCTACTGGACCCTACAGGGCACGTACTACTTTGGCCCACTCTACCAAGCCCAGGAAATATAGTAGCTCTACCTAATACATAGAAACAAACAGAAGGAGCTGCCAAAATGAGGAGATGAGAAAACATGTCCCAAATGAAATAATAGAACAAAACTTCAAAAAAAAAAAAAAGAACAAAGCATCAATAAACAATCTACCAGATGTAGAGTTCAAAACACTGGTTTTAAGGATACTCAGTGAACTTAGGGGAAGAACAGATAAACTTTGTGAGATAGGGAACACAAAAACAAAGACAGAAAACAAAAAGAAACAGTCAGAAATGAATAATATATTAACTGAAATGAAGAATATATTATGGATCATCATCAGAGATTAGATGAAGCAGAGAGTCAAGTCAGAGATTTAGAAGATAAGAAAGCAGAAAACTCTCAAACAGAACAGAAAAAAAAATAAGAAAGAATGAATAACCAAATAAATGAGAATGGTAGGAGGAACCCCTGTGACATCTTCAAGCATACCAACATTTACATCATGGGGGCACTAGAAGGAGAAAAGAGAAAACAAGAAATTAAGAACCTATGTAAAAACATGACAAAAATTTTCCCTAACCTGATAAAGGAAATAGACACAGGAATCCTAGAGATTCCCAAACAAGATAAAACCAAAGAAACCTACATTCAGGACACATGATAATTAAAATGAAAAATATTAAGAACAAAAAGAGAACCTTAACTAAAAGTAGGAAGACAAAAGCAGTTAATCTACAAGGAAGCTCTCATAAGACTATCAGCTGATTTTTCAACAAAAACGTTGTAGGGCAGAGTAATTGGCCTTTTCAAAGTGAAGAAAAGCAAGAACCTACAACCAAGATTACTAACCAAAGCTATCATTTAGAATAATGGCCAGATATAGAGTTTCCCAGACAAGAAAGACTAAAGCAGTTAATCATCTCCAAACCAGTATTACAAGAAATGTTAAAGGGTCTCCTTTAAGAAGGAAAAGAAAAAAAAGGTAAAAAATATGAATAAAAAGGCAATAAATACATATCAACAATTACTTTAAATGCAAACTGATTAAATGCTTCAATAAAAAGACATATGGGGACTGAATGGATAACAAAACAAAGTCCTTACATATGCTGTCTACAAGAGATTGACTTCCGATCAAAAGACACACACAGACTGAAAGTAAAGTCATAGAAAAAGATATTTTATGAAAATGGAAACAAAACTAGAAAAAGCTGAGATATCAATACTTACACCAGACAAAAGAGACTTTGAAACAAAGGCTATAAGAGACAAAGAAGGACTCAGCAAGTGCTCTTCTGGGTATTTATCCAAAAAAACTGAAAACAGTTGAAAAGACATATGCATCCACATGTCCACTGCAGCATTATTTACCATAGCCAAGATGTAGATCAGTAGATGAATGGATAAAGAAGTGGCACATACAATGGAAATGACTCAGCCATCAAAAAATATGAAATCTTGCCAACAGCAACAACATAGGTGGACCCAGAGGATATTGTGCTGAGTGAAATAAGTCAGACAGAGAAAGACAAATGCCACATGATTTCACTTATATGTGGAATCTAAAACACAAAATAAATCAACAAGCAGAATTGAGACAAATAGGTGCAGAGAACATTTTTGATGGTTTCCAGGTGAAAAGGGTGTTGGAGGCATTGATAAAAAATATAAAGGTATTAAGAAGTACAGATTGGTAATCACAAGGTAGTCATGGGGAAGTAAGATATGGATAGGGAATATAGTCAATACTATTGTGATAACTGTGCATGGTGTCTGATGGGTCCTAGATTTATTGGGGTGATCATTTAGAAAGTGATATATTGCCTAATTACTAGATTGCACACCTGAAACTAATATAATATTGTATGTAAACTGTAATTGAAACATAGTTAAAGTAAAAAAAAAAGAAAGTCTGATCATTTAAAAAGCAAAGAACTGGAAGTAAATGGCAATATGTGATTCAACATGAGAGGATCCAGTTTAGAACCAAGAATGGCAAGCATTCACCATATATATGATCTCATATGCTGAATCTAATATAAAAAATAAACAAACATACAAAAAACAAAACCAAGCTTGTAGATTGGTGGTTGCCAGAGGTGGGGGATGGGGGTGGGCAAAATGAGTGAAGGGGGTCAAAAGTACCACTTCCAATTATAACACAAATAAGTCATAGGGATGTAATGTATAGCATTGTGACTATAGTTAATACTACTGGACTGTATATTTGAAAGTTATAAGGAGAGTATACCTTAAATGTGTTCATCACAAGGAAAAAAATTAACTGTATGGTTAGGTGATGAAGGTTAACTAGAATAATTGTGGTGAACATTTCACAATGAACACAAATATAAATTAAGATAAAAAGTTTACCCTTAAAAAGTAGCCTAGTGACATGGCATTTATAATCAAATCCCATTGACAAATGATAAGCGAAAAAGAAAGCAGTTTATGCAAATCTATAGATAATATTACCTGAAGTTATTTTTTCTTCTTTCAAATGTAGCATACTTATTTCACAAAATTTTGAATCCCTTTCTGTTTTGTCTTACTAAAGAAAATATAAAATCAGTTTAGATTTTCTGTTTATATACCAACTAATATAAGTCTAGAATACGTACTAGGTTTTGGAGAAATACTGAAATTAAAAATTCACCTCAGAGATATGCTAAGTGAAACAAGTCAATTGGATAAAGACATATATCATATAATTTTACTTATGAGGGGGACCTAAAAAAACCAAAATTATCTTCTGGAGGGCAGGCCCCTTGTAGGCCCCTTATAGGCTTCCCTCACGAGGATGGTGTTCTAGAAATCCATCAGTATCAGTGTATCATCCGGTGTGGTTGTGAGAGGCTGTGTTCATCTTTAGCGAATTTTTTTGAAGACTCTTCAGCACATTTTCCTATTTCGTGATGGGTGATTTATGAGCACTCATGCCCACATCATGTTGAGTATTCAGTAGTTTTTACCAAAAATGGCATGACCCCCATGCCTGATCATTCCTATTCACCTGAACTCAACCCAGTGACTTTTTTTGTTTGTTTGTTTCTCTGGGTAAAAGAAGTCCTCAAAAGGAAATTCTGTCAATGCAGAAAGGGTGAAACAAAAAACAGCAGAAGCATTAAAAAGCATAAAAATCAACCAGTTCAAAACGGTTTTGAGCAGTGGAAAAAGACATCTCAATAGGTTCATTGCATCAAATGGAGAGTACTTTGAAGGTGACAGAAGTTTAAACATATAAGAATAAATGCACAATTTTTATAAATAAATTCTGTGTCTTTTGAACCCCTCTTATATATGTGGAATCTATAGACCAAAATAAATGGGCAAACAATATTAATACAGATTCATAGACACATAGAAGGGACTGGTGGTTGCCGGTGGGGGTGCGGATTGGGTGAAAGAGGTGAAGCGCATAAGAAGAACAAATCAGCAGTTAGAAAATAGTCATGGAGATATAAAATATAGTACAGGTAACATAGTCAATAATGTGAAAACTATGTATAATGTCAAATGGATACTGGAAATATTGGAGGAAACGCTTTGTAAAGTATATGATTGTCTAACCCCTATGTTGTACACTTAAAACTAAAAAAATAATATTGCGTGTAAACTCTAATTGATAGATAAAAAATAAAATCCTTTTAAAAAGTCCGTCTAGATAGCCATCATATAAAGCCTTATGGAGAATCAAAACTTTTCTTGTAGCAAAAAAGAGCAGTAGAAACCTGGGATCTGATTGCTCTTCTGTCACTACTTTTACCATGTGTTTCAGACGCAGGCAGATCATCTAATTTCCCTGAGCACTGTTTTCTCATCTGTATTTTAAGATTGTATGAGCCACTGGGTTGTGGTAAAAAAAAAATGACCAAAATCAAAATAAGATGTGACAAAATGATTATTCTAAGTATATTTATTTTACTGCATGCATTAAAGAGGAAATTAGCATTACTCAGATTTCTCATTGATTTTACTTAAAGTAAAAGTTCATTGTGACAGATTATGTACATCTTTTCATATTGGATTTATTTCCCCAAAGTTTTAAAAATATATTTTATTGATTATGCTATTACAGTTGTCCCACCCCCTCCTTTATTTCCCTCCATCCTGAACCCCCCCCAATCAGCATTCCCCCACCTTAGTTCATGTCCATGGGTTGTACATATAAGTTCTCTGGCTTCTACATTTCCTATACTATTCTTAACCTCCCCCTTTTTTGTACCTACCATGTATGCTTCTTATTCCCTGTACCGTTTCCCCCATTCTCCCTCCTCCATCTCCATGCTGATAACCCTTCATGTGATCTCCATTGCTGTGAATCTGTTCCTATTCAAGTTTTCGCTTAGTTTGTTTTTTTTTTTTTTTAGGTTTGGTAGTTGATAGTTGTGAGTTTGTTGTCATTTTACTGTTCATATTTTTGACCTTCTTCTTTTTCTTAGGTAAGTCCCTTTAACATTTCATATAATAAGGGCTTAGTGATGATGAACTCCTTTAACTTGACCTTATCTGGGAAGCACTTTATCTGCCCTTCCATTCTAAATAATACCTTTGCTGGATAGAGTAATCTTGGATGTAGGTCCTTGCTTTTCATGTCTTCAAATACTTCTTTCCAGCCCCTTATTTCCTATAAGGTTTCTTTTGAGAAATCAGCTGCTAGTCTTATGGGAACTCCTTTGTAGGTAACTCTCCTATTCTCTTGTTATTTTTAAGATTCTCTCCTTCTCTTTAATATTGGGTAATGTAATTATGATGTGCCTTGGTGTGTGCTTTCTTGGGTCCAATTTCTTTGGGACTTCCTGAATGTCTATTTCCTTTGCCAGATTGGGAAATTTCTCCTTCCTTGTTACTTCAAATAAGTTTTTTAATTTGTTGCTCTTCTTCTCCTCTTTCTGGCACCCCTACGATTTGGATGTTGGATTGTTTAAAGTCATCCCGGAAATTCCTAAACCTCTCCTCATTTTCTTGAATTGTTTCTTCATTCTGTTCTTGTTGAGTGTTCCTTTGTTCCTTCTGCTCCAAACCATTGATCTGAGTCCTGGTTTCTTTACCATCATTGTTATTTCCCTGTGCATTTTCCTTTAATACACTTCCATAGCCTTTACTCTTTCTTCTATTTTGTGACCATACTCAGCCAATTCTGTGAGCATCCTGATTACCAGTGTTTTGAACTATGCATTTGATAGGTTGGTTATCTCTTCATTGTTTAGTTGTATTTTTTCTGGAGCTTTGATTGGTTCTTTCATTTGGGCCATTTTTTTTTTTTTGTCTCAGCCTATCTATTAGGTAGTAAGCTGCGGAGCCTCAGGTATTTGCCAGGGCAGGGCAACCCGCATTGCTGCTTTGTGGTGCTGTATGTGGAGGAGGGGTTAAAGAGGGAACAATGCTGCTTGCTCAGCTCTCCACCAGCTTTCAGTCACTTCCTCCGCTACCCTCAAGCAAATTAGGCCCTTCTGTTGCTAATTCCTGGTTGGGTGGTTTCATGTACATTCTAGGATCCTGTTGGTCTCTCCAATGAACTCTCCTGTGAGGCTGCAATTTTCTCCCACTGCCACAATACCCACAGGTTTTTTCAGGCAGAGGTTTTGAGGCTTTATTTTCCTGGGCTGGAACCCTGGGTTGTGTGGTCTGTCTCACTCCCCAGTTGTTCCTCCTGGTTTATCTACAGGCAGATGTGGGGCCACCCGCTCTGCCAGCCACCACCTTGCCAGTTCCACCAGCCACCTCCTACCCCTGTATTCCAGCCACTGCCTTCCTATGAGTCCTCTCTGCCCTAGCTGCCTGGCTCTGTCCCTCCTACCAGTCTGGATGAATGTTTTTTCCTTAACTCCTTGGTTGTGGAACTTCCATACAGTTTGACTGATTTTCTGGTAGTTATGGTTGTTTTTTTGTTTTTAAATTTGTTGTTGTCCTTCTTCTGGCTGTGTGAAGAGGCACAGTGTATCTACCTACACCTTCATCTTGGCCAGATTTCCCCTAAGCTTTAACACCACAAATTCACTCATATCTAATACAATCCCTAAAGAACTATCTTATTTCAGTCTCTGGTGAGATCAGATCAGCCCCTCCAGGACCCCTTTTCATTGATGCAAGAGACACGTGTCCTTGATTGTCCCCAATTAGCTGCCTAAAGACATTTGGAAAGATTGCAGACTAGGATTCTGATTAACCTGGAGAGAAAAAGTCCTTCTTATTTGTATATTATATTTGCATAATGTTTGCTCTACTGTTTTGAAAGCACTTAATATTATCAGTTTAATGGCAATATTGCCAATATTGTTTTATTTTTTTAATTTAAAATATTTTTAAAAGAGAATCACTCTATCCATTTTAATCAATACTTGAAATCTCCTTAATAAAGGATGGGAAAAAAGTAGGCTTACAGTTGTTGGAATGGAAAATAACAATAATTAACAAATAGTAATACAATAATGAACTCAGTAATTTGTGTACTCACAACTGCAAATTTGCTTTTGCCCGACCCTGTACTATTGATTTAAACTACTTCTCTAAAATGTCTATTTCTAAAGAGAGGAACTAAGGTATTAAAAATAGATAAGTTGTGTATAAATGTATATCTTCCATTAACAATAGAATCCAGTGCATTGTGTGAGATCCTAAATCCAAATAATTCCTGATAGAATGTGGTCCATGTTAGTCATCCATTATAATACAGGAAGACACTTTAGTACATTTAATCATGACTTAAGCTCAGAATAAGTCTTTCCTAATATTTCTTTCCTAATAACAAACAAACAAAAAAGGCAAAATATCTCTGAAACAGCAACCTTATTCATTTGTTACATGTAGTAAAATTCCTAAACTTCCTTTTTAAGACTTTAAATCCCATAAATTCATAATATTAATATACTTTATAAAGCAAGGAGGGTACATGTATTAAATTTCAATATTAGTCTAAGTACATTTTCTATCAAATAATTCTGAACAACCTTAGGGTTATAAACAGTTATCAGGAGAGGAGTGAAAAGCTTCATGTATTTTTAAGAGGGGCTAAAGCTTCATATGCTTTAAGGTAGCAAGATAATGGCAGGGGACATTATTACCAACGGGTTCCTTTGTTACACAACTGTTTCGACATCTAGATGAAACATGCCATTACTTTTGTTGATGTTGCTGCTGTTGTTAATGGTAGCATTTTTTATGGCTTTTCTATAGAGGGACCACTGTGCTCACAAAACTTAGAATGACGTGGGAGGGAGGCCTGGGCTTTGGGTCAACCCTCCAAGGTGCAAGGGTAATGTCCCTTGCTCTTTCTTGTTCTAGCTCCATTAGATTTTGTTTCTAGCCTGGAAAAAGAAAAAAAATCTTATTACGTGTTGTTTATGGTTTTGTTGTATTAATCTGTTTCTTTTATTAAACTCGATACAAGTTGTGACATGCTGGTAATTCAATCACTAATATCTAGTTCAAATTGCAAATCTATGTCAGCAGTTTGGTGTTGATTAAGCTGTAGCCGGCCACTAACATATTGTTTTAAATGCTTGATAAATTTTATTTTCTGCAGTGATAGACTGCTTAGTTTATATTTTTCCCTTTTCTCTCTAAGCCAAAAGAATTGAACAAATGCCCCCTATGTGGGTCCCCCGCAGCTTCCCTGCAAGGTGAGCTGGTAACCACTAGAGGGGAGGAGACAGCCGGCTTTGCTGCAGCTTCCCCACAGAGCCCCTGGTGGAGAAGCTGTCAGTGGACCTGCTGCCAAGATAAAGGGCGTAGTGGATTATCAAGGTTTGCAAAAGTAGACAAAATAGGCTTCTTACAGTATGCTAGAAATTTGCCTCTCATGAATTAGAACTGACTGCAAAGGCGGTTTGAATGTTGGAGCATGCTTACATGTTAACCCGTAGTCAGAAGCATTAGCAAGGTGATCTAAGATATCAGAGTTAACGCTTATGAAAACAAATGGCTCTCTTCTTAGGAGGGTAGCTAATGCACATACATGCTAGCAGGAGTATCAGGGAAGGTACGAGCAAAGGAATAAAAGATGATTTGGGCTGCTCGGGACAAAGTGAAAACTCAGCATATAGTTCATTTCCTAAAATATTCCAACACTGGCCCCCAGGTTCCCATCATTTTAAAACCCTGAATTTTATTGCTAAGAGGGAGGATAGAGAAGGAGACATCAGGAAAACAAAATATTGGTAGAATCAAAAAAGGAAGGGGAAGAAAAAAACTTTGTTTAACCCTCCTGAATATCCCTAACTGCAATATTCTAACACATGTAACTTAAAAAATAGTTATCCAGGGTTTAATTAAGGAACAAACATATCATTTGAGCACTACTTTTTTATTAAAAATTCAGCTTGACCCTTTTAATATTTATTTTTCTTAAAATAAAACATATTTAATATTAGTATTGTAAAAGTGCTATAAAGTAAAACTGGAGGCTGTTGTATATACTCTCCTGAGTGTAATTGCACTAAGATCATTCTGCTTCCATTTGGAAAGCCAGTGGCAATTACTGGAATACAATGTATCATGCATTTGCTCACTAGATATAAAACGTATATACTAATTCGCAATAAAATGTAACAGCTGTCAGTGCATTTTCTGCTCTGTTACTTCAATAAATTGGAACTCTGACTAGAAAATGGGAATATTGCATTTTTACGCACTCTGTAATGTGTTTGCTTTTTGCAAATACAATTTATTTTTTCATGACAAAAATTGTGGTTTGTTATTACCGCTAGTGGATAAATATTCCTATATCAGAATGAATTACATGTGGTATCTGTAAAGAAGTAGTAATATTTTCTGCTTTTTATTGTAGCCTGTCTCCAGTAAACAAAATACACTTAACCTACTTCTGTCACATACTGTGTGTGTGCATGTGTGTGTTTATTGTAACAACTTTGTGTTGGGGGTAGGGAAAGGAAATAGGAGTTTATTTTTTACCCTTCCTTCTCAGGTGTTTAGGCTGATCGTTAACACTATTTTGAGATACCATAATTTCCCTCAGAGCTTATTTTTGTATGAGTTTCAATTTTTTCCTTTTATACGTGTGTTAATCAGTTTTTTTTAAACTTAGAATATGGAACAGTGGCTCTGAGTTTTAAATAAAATAAAAATGTCTGCACATTTCTGTAATTTTGTTAGTTGGGGTCAGACTTTTCACAGATAATTAGCCTATTACACACTGTGAAATCAACCTGCATTGGTTATTTGGCTAGACTCTTTGCTTCTGTTCTTTATTTCCCAGAAGGTTAACGTGCTGAAAATCTAGCTTCAAGCTCATAGTACTGTCTCTTTGTGTTGCTAATTATCCCGTTGCATAATTATTACTATCAGGAGCAGGAAGAGGAAACAAGCACACCAAATAGTTGTGAATGCTGGTGTTCTGGCACGAAGCGAGTCCCGCTTAATAAAACGTGCCTGTACTGATATCACAGGAGATAGGAGCATTCCTTGTTAGGGATCATTTATTAACTGAGATCATCTTTTAGTTCGCCTTGGGGTAATGACTAATGTCAATGGCAAATTTCACAGTTGTCTAGAGAAATGAATTAAATTTGTAATAAAAAGCCCTTTGGCTTGTTGTACATGTTCATTTATTGGAGTAGTTGAACTAGGAGAACTGTAAGGCAACCAAGAACATCGGCTTAATTTTCCTTACATATAATAGTGACCTTTAGCTCCATATTGAAAAAGTTACCTATTATGGACTGGTAAATTAAATGAGAATCTCCTCTAATGCAAAATAAACTAGATGACTGAGCTAAGTTAAATGGCCTTTGAGCCTGTAAGATTCACCATAGAAAACACCCTTTTCTAACAAATATGACTTCTATTTTAAACCATTATAAAATAAGTCACTTGAAAATAAGCAGGAGAAAAAGAAAATTCAAAGCATTACACCTATTTTTACTCCTGTAAGTTATTTGGGTGGTTTCATTTTGTACTCTGATGCACAGTTTTAAAAAATGTTGTTTTAATACTCTCTTTAATTCCAAATATACAGTGCAGTTTTTTATTTATTTGGCATAATGTATTGCTACTGTAATTATTTATAGAAGTTTTTCTGTTGCTTTATGTAGTTAGAAAAAGCATATTTCCAGGGAGGAGAAACAACTACACCACCATGTCTTTTTTCTGATTTAGAACGTGTAATTCCAGATTCCTTTTTTGAGAGTGAATTGAACTTGGAAAATGATAATTACTTTTAAAATAAGCACAATGACCAAGCATGGTATTCTCATTTTATAGCTGAAAATATAGAACAACCAGCCTCTTTATGCAATCTGTTACCTGTACCCTAGTGCACTTAAAACAAATTATCCTAATCCAGGCACCAGCCTAGCTAAGGATAGCAAGTGAAAAGTGGACATTTTTTTCAGCAAGGCAATTGCAATTTTTATGTAAATTGAAATGTAATATTTCTCTCAGAGTGGTAAACTTTCATCACATGTTTAAAATTAAAATAATGCCTCAATATTTTCACCTTTAAATTACTGTGTATTAGTAAGACAATCACAAACCTACAGAAACTTTATCCGCTTTTAAAATGGGGCAGATTATACACAGAAAAATACATGTATACTTCATATTACTGCCATGATTGATGCATTGCTAAAGATGAACAAAAATATCTAAAGGACTGATGGGAAAAACCATCATAAAAAGAAGCAATTTAAAATATAGTTAATTTTAGTTGTCCTCATTTTTAAACACATATGAAAATGCTTGCTTGGAGCTTATTCCTCCCCAAATTCCAGGTCTCTGGAGCTAAAACAAATGCTTAATTTTGCTCAATGTTAATTATTTTTTTAACAATTTCTCTTTGTGTGTTCCCTTTTAGCCTACCATTCAATCTGTGTTCTAAGAGCTGTTGCATCATGCAGAAATGGACGGCACTATCCAAAAATTGCCTTGTCTTTGTTGCTTGTTGTGTGTGCTCTGGGGTGTACTGTATGCTTATTCATGACTTAGAAGAACCTCAAAAATTTGGAATTTTTTCCTTTAATGCAGATGCTCACAGCATTCCTAATAAGGCCAGGAAAAGAGTTCACAGTCCCCTTTTACCCATTTTCTCACCTCAGCCCTTTTCAGCATGTAACCTTATTCTCTGTGGGATTACTTGGATGAAAACCAATTAGCAACCAGTTCACAATATAAATGCATATAGATTACTCCAGATTGAACACAGTCCATGCCAACTAATCATAGAGCACATGATGCCCTAAATGGTATAAATATTAAAGTGTTGAGAGTAAGTGGACACACAATTTTGAGAAAATACTCTGAATGCTCAATCAGAACTAATAAAACATATAAATAAAAGTATGGACTTCCTTCCACCCCACCTCCCACTCCCTCCTGTCTTTTTATTCTTTGCAGAGATGTGCCCACAGGCCTCCTGAAGTGCGTTCTCCTTTGCTAATCCTTCCACAATGGTCCACATGAATTTCTGAGGGGTCCCCCATGCCCTTCATTCTATGACTGTCAGTTTCTGTCTAATAAGCCAAACTCCCTCGCTTCCTCTTCCAGAGGTCCTCATTCTCAAGCTGGGAGGGGTCAGTGTCTTAAAGGCTGGGACAGCTCTAAGAATTACTGAATGGGCAAATCAGTATTTAGTGACCACGGTTTTCAACATGCTGATCAGAATAAACACAGTAAAGAACAGGAGGGGAGGGAGTCTTTTAAAGATCCTCCAGTCGGGACTCTTAGGATATGGTTTAGAAAGCTAACTGGAGAAACGACAACAAAGTTAATGATTAATGTTCTACTTCTGATTGATAGAGTGATGCAGATCAGCTTTCAAGCTTTTTTGAGGTAGCTAGGAGGGGCAAGGAAGTGTTCATTTTTCTCTCCAGAGCTCTCTCAATAGAATCTCTCTGGGAGTCATTCTCTCTCCTCTTTTACTATGGAGAGGGGTGGGCAAAGTGGGTTTATAGCTGTGACTACACGAAACACAGAATTTATTTTTGTATTATTATTTATTAAGTATTGTATTATTTTCCATACCAACAATTGTAAACCTACTCTTTCCCACCCAGTATATTTATAGTTTGCTAGTTTACAAGCTAAAACACATTCAGGTTAGAGGAATACTTTTGGTCACATATTCAAATCTTGCCCCTACCTACACTTTTGTCTGTCTACCTAATAATTTTGTATAGTCTGAGTTCTTATGCTGCAATCAGATGGAAAGCATTGTCCCTGGGCTTCATATAGACTATATGATCCATGCACATATTGTTCCCATTACAATTTACCCACATTTCATGATCATAGGTATGGAGTTAAATGAGTTATTGTGCATAAGTAATCATCGTAATTACTTACCTAGCTCCTCCATTGGCCCTCTGTGAGAGGTGCACTGACTCATTCACTGGGCATGTGAGCAGGTTGTTGTAAAGTTATTTAAAGCGTCTGCAGGCCTTGGCAGAGGACTGATGTAGGCTGCTTAACCTTCTTCTCTTGTCTTCTCTCCCTGTTAGTTTCACTAGCTTTTCGTGGGATCACAATCTGTGAGTCTTTAATAATTGCAAGTTAGGATACTGAAAATGACAGGCAAATATCTTATACTATTTTTCCATACATTCTAGTATCAAAATGACATTCATAAGGGTTTTAAACAATTAAGTGGAAAGATGATTCCTGAAAGCAGAGCTATTCTAAACAAGTCACATTTCAGGAGAATGGAGTTTTGTAAATAGTGAAAACATATGAATGCAATTATGGATTTAAAGACACAAAATATACGTTTCATTTCATGCTCTCTTCCTTCACTAAATATTCTTTCTGTTGTATTTCTCAATGTCACCCCTTTGACCACTAACCAGAAGACCTCATGTGAAGGAACTGGACTCAAGAATCATAATACCTGACCTCAAATCTCTACTCTACCAGCAATTCTCTGCATAAGTTGGATAGTTTACTGAACTTCTCTCTACCTTAATGTCTCTTTTTAGAAATGATGGAAATATAAGTAGTTCCTATTAGGTAAAGTAGCTTTATGACTTACAGAGAAGATGCTTACAACAGTGTCTAGCACAAAGTACACAATAAATGTCAACTACAGTCAGCCCTTGCTATATCACGGTTCACTTATTCTGGCTTCACTGTATCACGGGTTTTTAAAAAGATGTGTATCTAATTCTGTATCATGGAATTTTTGGTACATCACAGGATTTTAAGGTACATAGGTATTTTATATATTTATGATTTTAATTATTTTTGCCTAAAATTTTTAAAGCAATATAAAAATATAAAAATGTTAATTCAAACATATTAAAATAATATTAAATCAAAAGAAAATACAGTATGTATCTCATCAGCGGATGAATATCATACTGTACACAATGGAAATGCAGTATGCCACTACCATTTGCATAAGTTTGCCAACGTGAGATCGTACATGGCACACTATAGGCTGATGGAATAGAAGGCAACCAATCACAGCACTGTGTTCTGTATCCTGGGTGCTGATTGGCTCAGTGACCGTAGCATCAGTCTGTTTGCCCTCCCACACTGTGCCCATACATTCAGCATCTCTCTTTGTCCACTTCACATCGATGTCTGATCGTTGTGTGTAGTGTTGCTCTGCGGTGTTGTGTTTTTGTGAAATTTTTGTAAAAGTTTGATTTATTTCAAGTGTTATGATGCCACCCAAATGTTCTGCGCCTTCTAAGGCTTCTGGCAGTGAACCCAAGTACCAGAGGACTATGCTTACCATCAAAGAAAAGGTGGAACTTCTTGACATGTTGAAGGAAGGCAAAAGCTACATGGCTGTAGGCCGTCATTATGAGATCAATGAATCTACTGTTTGCTACATAAAGAAAGACGAGAAGAATATTAGGTCTACGGCAACAATGACTTTTAACAAGACTGCAAAGAGGGTGGTCGCTTCCTGCAATAAGGCTATTGTGAGGATGGAGTCTGCATTGACCCTGTGGATAAATGACTGCAGGAAAAAGAATATCTTGCTAGATACCAACACCATCCGGACTAATGCCAAGAAACTTTATGATAATTTTGCGGAAAGCACTGATGTTCATGACGGTGATGAGGATGAAGACAAGGACGACAACACAGAAACAGGAGCGTCGAGTGCTTCTCCCACCAGACCAACCCCATTCAGTGTCAGCAAGGACTGGTTTGACAAATTTCAGAGAGGATTTGGACTGGAGCATTTCTCTGCACGGAGAAGCTGCCTCTGCAGATGTCCACTCACAACCGTTGATGGATGAAGACCTGACGGAGATGATGAAGTCAGCAAGTGAAGAAGAAGATGAGGAACAAGACAAACTATGGGTTGGAGAAGGGGAAGAGGTTGGCCTAACACTTGATCATCTTGCAACCATGGTCAGAATGGCCAAAGAACTTCAGTGAGTGGCTGAAGAATGGGACTCCCAGATGCTTCATTCGTTGCACTTCATAAATACAATCGAGAGTGGCATGTCAGTTTATAAAAACCTTCCCACTCGAAGAAAAAACAATGCCAACAACTCCCCATAACTATGTTCATCACTCAGACCAAGAGATCAGTTACGCCTATGCCTTTAGTGGCAATAGAATTACGGCCCAGGGCGAAGATACTGCACCACCTGATGAAGCGCCTGATGAAGTGGTGCCTTCAGAAGAGCTGTGATGCTCTTCTTGGCTGTGCAGTACATTCATCTCATTGTCATCACCTTCATTGCCATCAGTACTGCACAGCTACATAATTCATGATCTTCATTATTCAAGTTGTAGTGTACTTCACTGGTGACTACACATATAGACTTTTTTATGTTGTTAAAATTACGTAGGTTTAAGAGTGTAGAAAGTGTTTAAGAGCATATGAAGTGTTTATAAGAGTGTGGGAAAGGTTAATAAGAGAGTGGGAAAGGTTTATAGGAGTGTGGGAAGGGTTTATAAAGCCTTAAAATACATATATATAATAAAATAAATATAAAGTCGCTACTTCGTGGAATTTCACCTATCACGGGGGTCTCTGGAACATAACTCCTGTGATAGGTGAGGGATCACTGTATTGCTGTTGGTGTTGAGAAAGATAGAAACAAGGTTAAGATGCCTGGTATTGTTATTTAATCTTTTGGGAGAGGTTATAGCCAAAGTAGTAATGCAATAAAGTAAGAGTTCTATACATCAGAGAGAAAAATGATGTTTATCAATTATCTGGATTTATACGCATAGAATCTAGTGGAAACTGTAAAATCAATTCTTTTAACTGAGGCAGAGATGATCTTAAATACATAAACATAAAAAAGATCAGTAGAATTTAGACTTAAGGAAATAATGTATTGGGTAAGGGAAGGGATCACATTCACAGTAGAAACAACACACATGCAGATATATACATTTAATAAGAAATATGTAGCTTGTACATCAACACTATAAATGTTAGAACATCAAGAAAACTTGCAGAAATAAATACATAAACTACATTTATTATATAAGATTGAATATGTAAATACCATCAGTTATTTCAAAATTGATTTTACAAGTATAATAAAACTAAAAAATAAAAACAATACCAAATTATTTTAATTCAGTTATTAAAATTATAAATTTTATTCAATGAATAAATGTATAAAAATAAGAATTAAAAATTTTAAATTGAATCATAATGAGGGACTCACATTTTCAACTACTAAAATATGTTATAAAACTATAATACTTTATATAGTGTGGTAATAGAGTAAGTGGAACAAAGATTAATGAAATGTAAGAGAAGGTGGATAAACAGATTTAAGTAAATATGTTCGCCTTAGTCATATTTTAAATTTATATAGGGAAAAGTAATGCCTCAATAACTACCACTGGAGTAATAGTATAACTTATATATTACAGAAATATGGGCAAAGATTATAAACTAATTCACTATGCAGAAATCAAATGTCTATGAACATCTAAAATAAAGTTATAATCTCTAGATTTTGCTTATAAAGATTTTTACAGATTAAAAGCAAATAAATACTTTCCAAGTTGTTGAGGGTATAAGGAAGGACGACCTCTCATACAGTCCAGATGTAAATGTAAATTAATAAAATGAATTTGTAAGACAACTCAGAAATATGTATCACCAGCCTAAAGCATATTCTTTTTTTCAAATATTTAATTTTTAAAAGCTTATCCTGAGAAATCTATTAGTAATAAAACTAAATATCATAAATTAATATTCACTCAAAATTTTACTTAATAGTTTAAAATTGAGAAAACCACAGAAATGATCAACAATAGGGCATTTTTAAATTTATAGCATTCACATAAATTGATTTGCAAGTGGTAATCATTGAAACGACATAACTGCATAATGTTTAATAACAAAAAGTGTTTACAATAACCCTGGCTGGTATAGCTCAGAGGATTAAGTGCGAGCCTCTGAACCAAAGGGTCACTGGTTCAATTCCCTGTGCACATGGGTCCCCAGTAAGGGGCATGTGAGAGGCAACCACACATTAATGTTTCTCTCCATTTCTTTCTCCTTCCCTTTCCCTCTCTCTAAAAATAAAAATAAAATAAAACCTTTAAAAAATAAAAAATGTTTACAACAAATACAATATCTGATTATTAAAATATATTGTTTTTTCTCAATTGTTTAAAAGTCACATATGAATAGAGAAAAACTACAAAACTGGAGGCTAAAATATTTTTCTGTGTACAGTGGGATTACTGATTCTTTTGCTTTCTTCTACTACTTTTATAACTTTCATTGATTTTCTACAGTAAATATCTTTTATTTTTCAGAGAAAATATTGAAAATAAAGGCCTCATAGTGTGCTGATTTGGGTGAAAGTAGGGTCATGAGTTTCATAATCCGAGGATTGTATACCTGGTCTCATTTACAATTTTCTATCAGTCTCTGGAATACATCAAATTTCTGTCTTGGAGCCTTTTGCATAGTCTGTGCTCTCTGCTGGCAATCATTTACATATATTGCCATCTTTAGAATTAGAATACTACCTTTTTAAAAGGATTTTATTTATTTATTTTTAGAGAGAGAGGAAGAGAGGGAGAAAGAGAGGGAGAGAAAGATCAATTGAAACATCAACTCCTCTCTCATTTATCCTCTACGGAGACCTGGCCCACAACCCAGGCATGTGTCCTAACTGGGAATTGAACTGGCAATGTTTTGGTTCGCAGGCCAGCACTCACTCCACTGAGCCACACCAGCCAGATCAGAATATTACCTTCTTTACAGGGCTCTTATTAAGACAAAATGAGATGTTTATAAAGCGCTTAGTCATTGGTGGCTGCTAGTATGGAAATTATTATGTTACATATTATTATTTTACTAAATTATAATAATAATAAGAAGAAGAAGAAGGAGAAGAAGAAGAAAGGAGACCAGAATGTTTAGAGAATTTGTGAATGAAGAATTTAAAAATTGAAAAGAAACTCATGAATTTTAGGAATAGCTTACAGCGGCCAGCCCTTTTGGGATATGGGAGGAGAGGCAGACTGGACCACTGCCTTGCTTCTGTATGTCTTCCCACCGCACCACTGAGAACCCTGGTTCTCATCATCACCATTCCTTTACTTAAGTGTTCAGTTTCAGCATGTAGATGCAGTCGTGTCAAAATTGTTAACTTATGTACCCATGAGTAAAATACTTTATCAGCTATGGTAAAGTACTTATATATAATTCTTTTTGCCTTTGGACTTTCCAATTCTACTAGTGTCTAAAGTTGCTTAGGTCAGCATCATTTTCTCCAACCTCTTCAGTGAGCTTGTTCCTACTTTTTAATATAGTTACATTCTATTGCCACATTCTCATAGTGTTTTGTTGGAAACCACTTTTTTTATTGTCTCTGTTTTCTGCCTTTCCAATATCTCTTATAATTGGAATCATACAGTAGCTAGGATTTTCAGACTGGCTTCTTTCATTTACAAATATTTATTTAAGATCTACCCACATCTTTTTGTGGCTTGAAAACTCATTTCTTTTTAATGCTAAACAATAAATATCCTATTCTATGTATGTGCCATAGTTCATTTATCCATTACCTATAAAAGGAAATATTTCTTGATTCCAAATTTTTGTGATTATGAATATAGGTGCTGTAAACATTCACATGCAGGTTTTCTGTTTAGATATATTTTCAACTGAGTTGAATAAATACCTAGTAACTTGATTGCTGGGTTATATGGAAAGACTATGCTTAGCTTTGCATGAAACTGCAAACCTCTGTACGAAAATGGCTGTAAATTTTTCATTTTTACTGGAAAAAGTGAGGGTGGTACATTATTGTCAGTATTAGGAATGGTTTGTTTTAGATTTTGGTCATTCTAGTATATGTATACAGTTGTTTTAATTTTATATGTGTTTTGTTGTTTTAATTTGAAATTTCCTAATGATAATTGACATTGTGCATCTTTTATATGTATATTTGTTATCTTATATCTTTCATGAGTTGTCTGTTCAGACCTTTTACCTATTTTCAAAATTAGGTTGTTGGTTTCTTATGCTGAGTTTTAAAGTTCCTTTTATATTTTGCAAACGAGTCCCTTATCACATCTGTGCTTTGTAAATACTGTCTTAGAACCTGTAGCTTGCCTTTTGATTCTTTTAGGTATCTTTTATGGAACAGGGGTTTTTATTTTTAATAAACTCCAACTTAATTTTTTCTGTCATGGATTGTGCCTTTTGCATTATATCTAAACGATCATCACCAAACCCAAGCATACATAGCTTTTTTCCTATATTTTTGTTTACAAGTTTTATAATTTTGCTTTCTACATTGATGGTACATGTTCCATTTTAAAGTAATTTTTGTAAAAGTTTTAAGGTCTGTATTTGCATTTATTATTAAACATATGGATGTCCAGTTGTATATTTAAAATAAAGGCTTTTTCTCCTTTGACAAAGATCACTTGATTACATTTGTGTGGGTCTATTTGCAGGTTCTTTATTCTTTCACATTGATTCAAGCATCTTCTTTTCAAAATATTGTACAGTCTTGATCATTGTAACTTTTAAGTAAATCTTGAAGTTGGGTAGTGTAAGTCATCTAATTTCACTCTTCTTCAGTTTTAAATTGCTGTTCTAAGACTTTGGCCTTTCTATATGAACCATAGAGTCAATTTGTCAATATCGACAACATAGCTTGATGGAATCTTTCTGGAGACAGTGTTGAATCTATAGATCAAGCTGGAAAAAATTGATATCTTAATAATATTGATATTTTCAATTCCGGATCATGTAATATGTAATTCCTCACCATTTATTTATTTCTTCTCTGATTTCCTCCATTAAAACTTCATAGATTTCCTGCATGAAGATGCTAAGTATATTTTGTTATACTGATGTATTTCTTTCTTTCCTTGTGCTATCATAAAGATACTTTTATAAATTTAAAATTCTAACTTTTATTGATCGTAGGTAAGAAAACAATTAACTTTTGTATATTCACCTTTTAGTATGCAGCACTACTGCATTTGCTTATTAATCCTTGGAGCCTTATTTTTTGTCAATTATTTGTAATAGGTATCTACATAGATCGACAATTTTCAACCAGTGGTTCTATGTGCCACAAGAATTTAGTCAGGGGCACCAATCTCTTTTTTCTTAGATTGTCAAATAAAAAAAAAACATGACAACAGTCAACACAATAACAGCCATCCAGTGTAAATGCCCTGTATTGAACAATAAGTATATAGGTCATGTAGTAGAGTTACATCTTATTGATCACATCTCATAATAAGAATGCATCAGATTGGTTAATTCTTTTTTTTTCCCAGTAATCCATTTGTCCAAGGCATGAACCAAGCATGGGCACGGACCAAAAGCCAACCTGGGATAAACAAGGAATTACTTTGTCCCTGGCTGATATGAGACAAACACCACCAAGCCAGGTGCAACTCTGGTATCAGAAATCGTGCTATACAAGTATAGGCACCTGATTTTTGAATAAGTCACTTTGGAGCAAAAAGGGTAATTGCTACTATTGCTTTAAGTTTAGTCAAAACGATACCTACAATTTTTTGTCAGATCAGCAAAAAATATATTTTCAGGTGTGCCACAGAATTTTAGTAATTAGTTTATGTGTGCCTTGAGATGAAAAGGGTTGAAAATCACTGACATAGATAATCATGTAATCTGTAATAAATACAATATTTGTTCTTCCTTTCCCATTTGTATGTGTGGTTTTAGTAAAATGTTCAGTATGTTCTTGAACAGAAGTGATGAGAGAGGACACCATTATCTTGGTCCTGATTTTAGGAAGTAAGATTTCAGGTTCTCACTATAGTGATTAATTTTGTGTATCAATTTTAATGGGCCACAAGACACCTAGACATTTAGTCAAACATTATGCTAGGTGGTTCTATGAGATGATTTAAGATGAGATTCACATTTGAACCAGCAGCCTGAATAAAGTAATTGCTCTGCCCAATGTGGGCTGAAACTCTCTCAGCCCTTTGGAAGAGTGGTGCACAGAAACTCCACAGTCAAGATTCCCTATTCTCCATATAATTGCAAATATTATAACTTTCATTTATTAAAGTAAGTTTAGGATTTTGAACATTTGATAGATAGTTAACTCTTATATTGTGGGTTACCCTGGAGAGAAGTACAGTGGGGAAAATCTCAAGACAATGTGCCCCTGAGGCACAGAAGAAGAAGTGTCAAAGTGCCTTATACCAATCAAATATTTCAAAAGTTTGGCAACGTTTGCCCCTGGAGATAGAAAATAGTTACCTCTCTTTTACTACATTTGATCCCTGCTGCCAGGTCCTAGGACACAAATGATTGCCATAAATATTAATCTTCTTTCACATAAAGACATGTGCCCTCCCTTTACAACAAAACTGTCCTTCATTATATTGATTCCCTGGGAATATAAATGAACTTCAGTTTCCAAACAAGTGAGTGGGTCCTGAATTTTTTTAAGTTTGAGACTGGAGCTAGGAAAATGAAAATAAACTTTGTCAACAAAGACTGACTTATTAAATGTCAGATAAAGCAGATATTGTACTTAGATCACAATCTATTTTCATGACTTGTTTCATTTTGTGTTATGTCCTGGTTTTGTGTTCTTATATTTGCTACTTTGGTGCTTTTGAATGTACACTTGTGTGATTTTGATGTGTTCACAGATAGTCATGTACACTTACGATATGTAGTCAGACAAGGATAAGGAAAATGTCTGTGGATGAACTGGACAGTAAATGTGCAGAGAGCTTTTTAAATTCTGAGAAGTAAGCCACATTTCGGCAGAGTTCTTTGTTTTCCAAACTATTTAAAATGTATTTCAGTGTTTTCTTTCTCTTATATGATGAAACAACACTCATTTCCATAGTTCAGACTCTTCCATTAGAGAAGTGCATCATTCCTGAAAAATGAATAGTTCTGTAAAAGTAAGCTATTATCTGCAATCACCTATGAGTTGTTCTGTAAGTTACTACCTGATAATAGTACTCATACTTCTCACTTTTAGCTATTTAATATTTAGATTTAAATGAAAGGAAAAAAAAACAAGTAAAATAAAGTGGTAATTAGTATAAGAGAAACTGAAAATGGGTCTATAAATTTTATTTTTGCATAATTTTAATTGTATATAGTAATAAAAATTCTGTTAATCACTTGATCAACTGATCTTTCCAACATTTTACTTAATCATTTCAAGCTTTATTCTATCAAAGCTATTTAAATAAAAAAAATAGGGACAGGATCTGAAATTTCTTACCCTACCCTAGCATAGATGACTAATCAACAATTTACTGCAAAAGGGAAATAGGACATATATCTTACCCAAAATACCCAATATTCATTTAGAATTTTGACATTTTAATGTATCTACGATATAAATAAATGTTACATTCTTCTGGCTGGAAGACTTGATAAATAAATATTTGTCAGTAGAAGTGGTTGAGTAAGATGAATTTCTACTTGCTTGGGTCTGAATGTTTGCTCTACAATGTAGTTGCTATGTGACCTTGGATAAAATGTGTACTCTCTCTGAGCCTTTAATGCTTTTGTAAAGTTTGGGAAAATAACACCTACAGTGTAAGAATGTTGTGAAAATTAAGTGAAATAATTCATATAGTTTATAGTTTTGCTTTCTACATTTAGGTGTATGTTCCATTTTAAAGTAATTTTTATAAGAGTTTTAAGGTCTGTGTTTGCATTTATTATTAAACATATGGATGCCCACTTGTATATTTAAAATAAATGCTTTTTCTCCTTTGTCAAAGATCACTTTTTTAGATTTGTGTGGGTCTATTTGGGGGCTTAGGACCATGTTTTCTACATAGCTTGCCTTCATAAACATTGCTCAAAATACTCAAAGTTTGTACCTTAAAACTTCATATTGTACATGTTCCACACCCTTTTACTTGAGGAATTCAGGAGAAAACTCAGTTTTTTATTTTTCTTTCTGAATTCTTTCATGGAGTTAATTTTCTATTCAGACTATAGTAGAACCTATTAAGTCCAGAACCATGCAGCATCTGATGGATTTGCTTTGGAGTAGCTGAAGTTCCATGTGCTACAGTCTTTGTTCTGAATGTGAAAATAAAATGTGAAGAATTATGTTCAGGTGCAAGTAGGGCATGGTTGTCTCTTAGAAATAGACAACTAACAAAAAATTATGTGTTCTAAAGTCTTAATTTTCTTCCCACGATTATGGAGGTTGAAGTCTCAAAATTGGCACTCTATTTCAGATTATTTCTTAAAATGCCAATTCTGTAAAAAAGATTGGTAATGCCACCTGCATTTTTCCCTTCCCAAATCATACACAAGGTCTAACGCATGCATTCCAGGTTTTATTTTAGTTCACCAAGTTATATAACAAATGATTTCTGATTTGTTTTATAATATCCATAAAAATAAATTTAATTGTATTATTTAAACTCTTGATGATATTTTCATTGATTTTTAGAGAGAGAGGAAGGGTGAAAGGGAGAAAAAGAGATAGAAAGAGAGGGGGGAAGGAGAGAGAGAGAGGATGCGGAGAGAGAGAGAGAGAAACATCAATTGGTTGTTTCCTGTATGAGCCCCAACCAAGGATTGAACCCACAATCCTTCAGTGTACGGAACAACACTCCAACCAACTGAGCCATGCCAGCACTTCTTGTGATACACATTAAGAATTCTATAAGAGGCCCGGCTGGTGTGACTCAGTGGATTGAGCGTGGGCTGGGAACCGGAGGGTCCCGGTTCGATTCCCAGTTGGGGCACATGCCTGGGTTGCGGGCCGGGTCCCCGATGAGGGCCATGTGAGAGGCAACCATACATTGCTCTTTCTCTCTCCCTTCTTCTCTCTCTGAAAATAAATAAATAAAATCTTAAAAAAAAAGAATTCTATAAGAAAAATTAAAATTAAATGCCATGAAACATGTTATAGTTCAATATTGTTAGGTATTAGTAATTTTTATGACATGCTTTTTTCTTCAACTAAATATGATTAAGTTTAAAAGCTCAACATCAAATTATTTTTACAAATGTCAATGAAGCTAGCTCTATGCAGAACTGATCTCTTAAACCAATTTTTAATACTATCTTCACAAAGCTAGACATACTACTGAAACATTTAGGATGTTGATGGTATATAAGGAATGATTAGAGATTCTGTGTTGAACATGAGAGCAGAAATTCATGTAGAAATAAAGGGAAAAAAGGGTATATATTTTCCCTAAATTTACTTTGTGTGCATTAGGATATATTTGGAAGCATGCTCACATGAACATACATGTGTAAATACACTAATCTATATTCCTGGAAAGATGCAAAGCCAGCTACCACATAACTGTTATTTAATGAACATATTCTGAATGCATTACATAAAATTATTATTGGTATTAGGCTTAGCATTTCTTTAATCACTAGCATACCACTCTGAGCAATGTAGAATGATGGAGCATTACATCACATCTGCCCTCTAGGCACACAATCTCAAGTCAAGAAACTGACAAATATGCTAAGCCTAGGGAAATGGGGAGAAAGATGGGCACTAGCATTGGGCAGAGACTAGAAATGTATAATATCACAGAATCCATTTCAATCATCTCTAGTCCTTTATTTTGATTTAGCATTAGTTTTACACAAAAGAAATAAATCATTAGCAGACTTTTGAAAAAACAGAAGGGAAAAAGAAATGCCTCTTTCTCTAATTAATGGAATTTTCTTAGAAATAAGACCTATACATAAAATTACATAAATATAGGAATGAGATAAACAAATGAAAATGACACATTATATTGAAAACATACCAGAAAATATATTGATACTAATACATCAGAAGATAGATAGATAGAGTGATACTGATATAAGCAAAGAATACCTGTGGATATATTTGAAATGTTAAAGGACATACATGTTTATTTTCTTCCAGGAGTCAAAAGGGATCATTTTAGAGAGGTACTCATATATATATATATACTTGTGCATATATCTAAATGCCCTTTTAGAATGTTCCTGAAATCTTATGACCTCACCAAAAGTCAGATAAGTTCAACGTGGATAAAGTAACTGTGTTTTCCTTAGCTCAGACTGTTAAAGTAAGTAAATATATTCAAGACATTATGAGACCATTTTATCTACTCACCACACCTTTTCATTAATTGCAAAATTCTACTTGATCACGTGCTATATTCTTCCTCCACTTCCCTGATGTTCAACTATATTAAAGCAAGAAAGAATTGTGTGTTTAACATATATCATGCATGTGCTTTTTGTGAGAAAAATAGTTTATGGTTTTTTTTAAAGATTTTATTTTTATTTATTTTTAGAGAGACGGGAAGGGAGGGAGAAAGAGAGGGAGAGAAACAGCAATGTACGGTTGCCTCTCACATGGCCCTCACGGGGACTTCACAGGGACCTGGCCCACAACCCAGGCATGTGCCCTGACTGGGAATCGAATCAGAACCCTTTGGTTCCCAGCCCATGCTCAATCCACTGAACTACACCAGCCAGGGATAGTTTTTGTTTTTAAAAAGACAGGTTATAACATGGTAGCATATTCAACTGCTTAATCTCTCTCTGTCTCTTTCTGTGTGTGTGTGTCTCCCTCTCCAACTATTTTCTTCAAAGAAGAAATAAAACAAATGCCCCATTCAAACACTTTTAAAAATATTTTCTTTTTTTTTGCTAGACATTAATATGTTATTAACTCTATCATTATTCACTTTAAATCAAGGCCAGTAGATAGTAAGATTTTCTTAGATTGTCTACTGTTGTAGGTGTTGTGGGGAGCATCAAGAAGCAACTTATTTAAAAATCTAAACATTCCTGTTTAATGTGGTTGACAGAGGCCTGGCTGATATTAGTTAAGCATTATGTCAGTGACTACAATTCCTCTGGTGTTTGAAATAGGGCAGCATCACTGTAGCTGAGAGCCAATCTGTGAGGCTTTGGTAGAGCAGGCAAATCCATCCATCACTGCAGCTACAGCTTCCACCTAGCCTCACCCAGCCACGGTGGTGGCTGTTTTAAGAGTATTACAGCCAGTTGGCCAAACTCCAATGCCAAACTCCTCTCTGTTCTCTCAAGACCAAAATCCTGACCCTGATGTTTTGAAAAGAGTTGAAATCCTACATAAAGTTGATGAAAAGATGTAAAAAATATATTCTAAGCAAAATTAAATCAATTGTTTCACTTATCTGTGTACCATCTAAAATTCTTGCTGGAAGAAAGGAGAGTTACAAAAAATACCGACAATCTTCTTTAGTCACCCACAGCATCTGGGTAGGATTAGTACTTGTTATGAGCTCAATAAATGTATGATCGATAAATGAAAATATAGGTGTGGCTTGTTGATTTTGGTAAGCCTTCCATGATGTGATTGTAAGCGACACCCATTTCCCAACACGGTATTGCTTCCTATTGTAGATAGACTTTCTCTTCTTGTTTCTTCTCCCGAAATCTATGATCATTCAAAAAGCTATCAACATCAACAGCACAAGTTCCATTCATCATTCTGATCAGATGACGTTTTTTTCAAATAAAAGGAATGTTTGAAAATAATTTTTGTTTGTTTTCCAGTCTACCACAATGGTAATATGTGAGGCTTTCAGAAATGCTGGGAAAACTAATTGTAATTCATTTTTCTGTCTAGAATTAAAATAAAATTTAATGAATGACCATGAACTTACTAATTTCTATATTTATTAAATGTTAATTCAAGAAATCTTTTATGAGTGAGATTTTTTCCAGAAAAAAATATAGTGTGACATAAAAATTGAAGAAATATATTTCTTCAGAGGGCCCTTTTATTTTTTTTTAGTCTCATACTGCTTAATGCTAAATCATTTCGATTTTGTTATATTGAGTCATTCGACATTGTCAATATTCTTGGGTCCATTTTATTTTTCTTTCACTTATATGTATGTAATGTTAAATTACTTGTTTTTGAGAGCTTCAAAATATTTAGCAACACCCCAAGCTATTTAAATATGACTAAACAATCTTTTCACTCACTATTTTATTTTGTGTGCCATACTTATTCAAATTTTTATTTCTTGGTATTTATATTATTTTAGAAAAATGAATTTAGGAAATATACACATGGAATTCTTTATAATCCAGCTCATCATGGAGTAGATTGAAATTCAACCATTATCTTACTTAGGTGTTTTTTGTTTATTTGTGTGTGTGTTTTAAACTTCACAGCCCAGGTTCTGGATATTGGGTGGTGATACTTTGATCACTTTTTCTGGCATTAATATTGATTTCCCTTCCATTCTCCTCTTATTCCCCCCACTCTGCTCTTGGAATTAGGTTAATCTTTGCAATGTCTGAATCTTATTCCTACTGTGATCATTATAGCAGGGCTTTTATCTGAATATTTGGCAATATCCATTGCATTTAGCAGCCAGCCAACACTCTTGTGGGTCTTTCTGGTTTATCTGATGTCCTGCTCTTAAAAGGACACTCCTAATGTTACGGGAAAATGAAGCGACCAAACTCCTGATGAGAGGTATAAGTCACAGACCCTTTATTACGCATGCGGACCCTAGGGAGAAATCTCCAAATCTAGGGCCCCGAACCAAGGAAGGGACTGGCTTTTATATGTTCAGGTAGTGACGAGAAACTATGTGGCAGAAGATTACAGGAGCCAGGAGCGGAAGTCAGGT
>PVJI01011645.1:0-55096 GCA_004026765.1 Micronycteris hirsuta | reverse complement strand
AGTGATCAACATGTACCATATTTGGCATTATGTTCTGTTTTCTAGAGTGTTCACCCATTGAATTACATGCATTACATGAAATAGATCTAATCATACAATATACAGATAATGTATTATAAAATTGTATACCTGAAACCTATATAAGTTTATTCACCAATGTCACTCCAATAAATTCAATTAAAAAGAAAGAGAAAAAGAAATAAAGAAAAAAGTTACAACTCCTTAAATATCTAATATCAGATAAAAATATAAATAAGGGTACACTCATCAATAGGATATTATAGTCATTAATATCTTTACAGGTGTAGAATGTTTTTGAATAATTGGTAACAATACCATGTCCTCATTATATGTATGTTACTAAAGAATACATGTATTTCATTGTAGAATGCTTTTTCCTGCCAAAGGGCCCCATATTCCTAAAAGCATCCCTAATAATGATTGAAAGACACAAAATATTCAAAAGAAGTAAAATGCTAATCAAAGCTCCTTTTCAACTAGAATTGAAGGAGTCATACCCACCTGAGTAAAGAGTGTAGATATATGTTTCCACTTGGGTGATAATTTTACTGTTAAAGCCCTTTTTTAACTTTTATCTAGCAATGTCTATTAAGATATATACATGTTTGAAAAGAAAATTGTAAATGGTCATAAACTGCTTATTACTGTTACGGAACTGTCATGTTGACATCTTACTTTGTCTTCTCAGTGGAACTTCAAATAAAAATGGCATCAGAAAAAGAAATAGATCTAATCAGAAGGTCAAGCGAGAGGATGCTAACCCCACGGAGTCCTGCTGTCTAATTAAAACAAGGGTAGCTTCACTTTAAAATACTCTCTGAAACTATTCTTACTATGGAAGTCAGTAACATGAAAATCGATCAGTCACACGATCAGACTGGACCCAATTTCAGAAAGTTCATAGTTGGAGGAAATTTATGTGAAGTCACTAAAAAAACAACAGCTCTTCTAAGGAATCTAGTCCTCCTTAACCAGATATGTGCTATTCTGGGAGAAATTCTACCATTGTAACACGAGCTCAGATCAGAACAGGGAGATGGGGCAGCTGTGCTGTGAATCCAGACAACTTCTACAGCTCACCTTTCCAGGTGGTCACTCCACATCAAGGTTGAGGAGCACTGGTGGGGTAAGGAGATGGAGCTGGATGCATAGTTCTTTGTGTGGTTCCTGATCTGTGAACAGAGGGTTTCAGTGGACAGAATTATTGATTACATCTCCTTTGGTTAGATGACACTTTCTTGAACATTTGCATAGAAAAGCAAAAAACCAAACTCTGTACATTAGCTCCCGTTGGCTAAGTAAAGATGCCTTGGCTACTCTCTTCCCAAGACTATCTCGTTCCTGCCTCTATGCTTTAGCCCACACTCTATTTCTTGCCAAACTTCCACACCAGATATGACTTGAGAGCAGAAGCCAGGTCTAAGATAATTCTAAATCCCTAGAGCAGTTACACAGAACTTGTTAAATGCTGATTAAAAACTCACTGACTTCAAATGATTGGTGTAGGTAAATCTAATTCCACCACCCTCCAGTTCTCAGTGACTTCCTATTGAGCTTAGGATAAGAACCAGAATTCTTAATATGATCTCGAAAGTCCTGTTTGATGTAGTCTCTGGCTGCAACTGAAGCTTTGTTTGGAAACTTTTGTCCTTTGCTCTTGTGTGCTCAGGCCATGCTAGCCTTCTACGAACTGCATGAGCAGTGCCATCTTCCTTCCTACCTGAGGGCTTTGAACTTGAAGCTTCCTCCACCTAGAGTGCTCTTCCATTCCCTCATCACCTGGCTTACTTTCATTCATTTTTCAGAGCTCAACTTGAAAAAAATCACTTTCTCAGAGAACATACTGTTGACTAGGACTTAATCCCTCAATATGTAATATCAAATATTTTCTCTTCATGAACTCATGGTGGTTTGAAATTCATAGTTATTTGTGTGATTATTTGTTTAATGTTTGTCATTATCTCTAAACTACAAGTGTCGTGAGAGGAGAAACCATGCCTGGTTTTGTTTACCACTCTGTCTCCAGTAGTAACACGGTTCCTGGCTCGTAGGTCATGGTCAACACATGTTCGTGGTGTAAATGGCCCTGAAGCCAATCCCTCAAAAGGTTCTCCAAACACTGGCTTAAATTCATTGGATGCCATAAAAATATTAAGAAAAAATACCTTAAAAACATTTCTTCTTAATACATTTCTCAGTAATTTTCTTATAAGAAATAGCATATTGAAATGAAAATCCTACAAAAAAATGTTACGAGAAAAAGCAGACAGAAATAGATTCAATGTTACTTTAGTCAATCTTTTTATTGGATTCCTAGAATCTGTGTTTTTCTCCAAAGTTTAATTAGCATCATTTTAAACAGCATCCCTATCCCAAGTAGCATAACATTGCATAAGAAGTCCAGACAGACATGTGGTTCTCCAGTTTTTGACTGTATTAAGCAAATAAATAATTTCTGTTTTAGGAAGGTAGTGTGTTTTGAAGGAAAATAAAGTGGCATGTCTTCTTTGCAACCAAAATTATACTTTAGCCAACATCCACTCCAGAGCAAACAGAAAAATTTTAGCGGCACTTTTTATAGAAATAGTGTGGTCCTGGAAGAGTCGAGGTGAGAGCAGGAAAAACAAGCAGGTATTCCTCGTACTCTCTGTGACTTTCAGAATCCCCTGTGTGCTCCTGTATGAGAAGACCCTTCTCATGTTAAAGAATGATCTGGTGAGATCAGGTTACCTGCACTAGACGACCACTAGCTTTCTCTTCTTGTTATTATTCTACTTTTATTTTTATTTAAAGGCCTGTTTTAACTAAGTAAATGCACTTGGGATTACATTATTTGTTGGCTCAACTTTCGGAGTAGATACAACTATAGGAATTTGAATATCATGGGCCTGCACAATGTCAAGTAGCAGAAAAAGAAGGAACTAAAAAAATGAGGCACTGCAAAGTAATGTGTGGAGGGCCAGGAATGCTTGAAGTCTGCTATAGTTCCCCATTATTTCTCCAGTGAGCCCTCTTTTCCTTTTTTTTTTTTAATTATCACCAGAGGATATGTTTATCAGTTTTAGAGGGAGAGAGGAAGGCAGAGAGAGAGAGAAACATTGATTGGTTGCCTCCCATACATGCCCTGTCTAGAGATTGAACCTGCAACCTAGGTATATGCCCTGACTGGGAATCGAACCTGCCAACTTTTGCTGTACATGACAATGCTCCAACCCAGATGCCTGGCCAGGGATATCCCTGTTTTCTTTATGGATGCTTTTCCTTATTCCTTCCATCATTTTCATAAGAAAAATTTCCTTCATTATCACACCTAATTTCTGCCCCTGCACACAGGGGATCATTCATTTTATACCAATTTTCCTTCTTATGTGTCTCTTTTATTTTACTCCTTGTCTCCAGTCTTTGTTGATCACTCTTCTTGGCTAGCAAGGAACAAAGAACAAAGAATTTTGAAGTTTATAAAACTCATTTTTGCTGGGTCAAAATGGTTGATATTGGAAATTATATATGATTTAACTTAATGACAGCCTTCTAATGAATGTTGCTGACTGGAGTCTTCTCTCAAACACATCCTTCATATTGTTTCTAAGGCAAACTTGACATTCTCAAATATCTTTGAAGCTTCCCCATACTACAGGATAGCGTTCTACAGTAGCTAAGGCCCACCACTGAGTGGCTCTAAGCTAGACCTCCAGGTTTATCTCCTGCCTCTCCTCTTCGTGTAAACTTGTGTTGACTCACTAAACTACTCACTCTTCAAGAAACCCGTCAATGCTCTTTATCAACTAGTTGCTGTAGAGTTCACTATTCCCTTTCAAAATGCCTCTCTTTACTTCTGTCCAGAATCAATTCAACTTGTCCTCTGAGACTCAGCCTTTCGTTTTCTTGGGAAAGTATCATTCCTCCCATCATATTTCCATAGCGTTGTATAGATGCGTTGTAATAAGTCAAGATGTACTTATTAGCCTGTCAGTTTCTCATACTCTGATTCAGAGTAAGAGCCCAATAAATGTTTGTGAATTAAATAGAATTCTAAGCAATTGATTGGTTCTCCTCGATAGTCAATATTATGAAACCAAGGACTGACCAAATCGTGTCCCACACTTACGAACTTACTAGGTGTGAGGTATTTTACAAGATCTGATGATATGGTTATATTTTAAAAGTTTCCTTTGGCTCTAGAAATGTGGAATCTCTAAATGGTCCACAGAATACCTTGAGAATATCCATGGCTATTTCAGCTAACTATGTATCACTCTTCTTCACTAAACTGGGAAGAAGCACTTAGACACTGAGTGTGATTTTTGAATGAATGAATGAATGAATGAATGAATGAATGAATGATAATGTCTATTTTAGGCTGAGTATTCCCAGCCTTAGATCCTGAGCCATGGATTCTGAGCCAGTGACTTACTAAAAATGTGCTCCCAGGAGAATCAGTAAGGGAGTGGGAACCTGGAACGTAGAAGGAGATGAAGCCAAGCAAGGGTGAAATTTTAGGTGATTCCAACTTCAGTTTGAACCTTTGGGAAATTTGGGAGCATAAATTATACTTAGAAGTTTACCACATCTCCAGACAAAGGGTCTGGGCTTTTCCACTCCCGCGTTTCTCAGCCATTGCTGCTTTAGGGAGGAATAGAGCTCTTAGGCTCATCTGGCTCTGTCCATGCGTGAGCCCCTACAGGTCACAATGCGAGCAGTTTGCAGCAAAACAAGCAGAAGCTGGGGATGAGTGCACAGAACTGGTGTATGGGATCTGACAGGTTTGGGTAAGTCCAATCATATGGGATACACTTTCAAGCAAATATTTGGCAAGTGAACTTTATCCAGTAGAGGAGGAGTCTGCCCATGTGCGTAGATTGAGGAACTCTGGGAAGGGTATCCTATAAAAAAAATAATCTTCTCCACTCCTGCTGCTGGTGCCTGAAATCCTTTTAGCTAGGGAGAAAACGTCATTGTCTGTACTGAGAAGCAATACTTAAAAAGGGAATTACTTTGGGTGGAAGAAAAAAAATGTAGACACATTATGCAGAGCCCACGCTATGTCAGGTGATGCCAAACTCTTTCACAGTTTATTCCATTTAACGCTTTACCCCTTTATTAGACTGGTTCTCATCCACACAAAAGTGTGGGTCTTTCCTGAGAATGTAGGGTGCACAGGCTTTCCAGGCCTCCTTAGACCTCTTAGCACTTGTCGCCATGAAGATGGTTCCCTGACGGTCTCATGGTGCCCAAGATCTTCTGGCTCAAAAAATCCTCTTCCTCTTGTTGTAGCTGAGCTTATAGTTCTTCCCAAACTGCCAAATATTTATGATACCCAATCTGCTGGCAAAGCTGGTCCTCTCTCTGGATATGAAAGATTTCAATTAATACAGCTTTATTTACTAAGCAAATGTTACAGGATATTTTTAAACATTCCAGTTAAGACTGTGTGTGTGTGTGTCTGTGAGAGAGAGAGACAGAGAAGGAGAGATCTCCGATCTGAATTTGACTCTTGGGCCGAGTTATTATTTTGTGGCAACGGTGGTAAAAAGATTGAAATATGGGTGGTCACACTTCAGGCACCTGAATGCAGCCCGGTTGTTTGGTAGGCTGCCACGACTTGGCAGCCGCTGGGCTGCCTGTGGCTAAGCTAAGGCCGCCTGACGCCTGTGCTGCTGCAGGCACTCTGCCACTGTCTGGTGAACACGGTGTTGGTTCGTCTGTGAGGTTCCTTCCAGAGCGACCCAGATGTGCCACAAGGCTACAGCCGCTCTTTAGTCTGTCATTTGAGTGCCTTCTTCTCAACCCGCATTAGTCTGTCAGTTTCTCATACTCTGATTCAGAGTAACAGCTCATTAAACGTTTGTGAATTCTTAATTTCTCCGCACCCACTGCCTGATCCTGAACAGCTGAGGGGTATGGTGGTCTGCATTGTTCTCTTCTGAATTTCAATGCCAAATCTTTAACATAGTATAAAGGCTAGCTGGACTCCTGAGGGATACAGAGAAAACCATTCAATAATTACCCACCTCCACTACCCGTGTCCTTATTACAGATCATCCTGCCCCCACAGCTGTCCCCCTCCCTATTCTGTCTTTCTGATCACTGGCTCCATTCCATTCACCTTCAGATAATCATACACTTTCCTTTTCTTGGGAAATAAAATGCACAGAAACACCAGTGCTTGATTGCTTGGTTCTTCCCCTTTCTGTAAATGTGGTCCAGTTCCTCACCTTCCTTTACCACCAGTTTCTCTACGTGATATATCTGCACTTCCTATTTCCTCTCCCTTCAACTCCCTCCTAAATAATAACCCCAATTATAAAGTACTTTCTCTTTGTCAGGTACTATTCTAACCATTTTACAAATGCTAATTTCCTTTATCTTTCGAGTTGGCACTATGATCGTCTCCTCTGGACAGCTGAGAAAACTAAGGCACAGATAGGTTAACTAACTTGTCCAGGGTTATTTACAGGTATCAGAGCTTGGATTAAAATGCAGGCAGTCTGATTCCAGAATACATACCAGCCACACTCTACACTGTCTCACTCTCCCCAAGTTCCTATAACTGGATTTTATCCCCATGACAGTAAACCAGGTTCTTGGAAACTTTAGGTATTTTCTGTCATCTTGGGTATTATAACATGGGGCTAGATACACCTGCACTGCCTAGTAATATCTCATATTTGCAAGATTATCTCTCTCCTCTTATACAAGTATAATAAAACTTCATTAAACTGGAATGAACAAATCATTCTGATGAGGGCTGAACTGAATTTTACATTTTCATGATCCATGAAAAAGAATTAATTGGTCAAAGTAATAAGTAAAACATATAAATCACTAGAGGTAGAATTTGACCTACTCCAGGGGGTGAAATATGAATAATTTAAGAATGTTGAAATGCAGATCCAGCCTTCTGATGCCAAATGACTTTTACCTGACCCAGACAATAATATATATTCTGCCCTTCTTGATCCCTGGTTTGAAAGAATGTGTAATCTACTAGGAAAACTATTGAAGTAATAAGAAAATGACAGAGAATACCATATAATCATGCTCCAGAGAATAAATGGTGACTTTTGCCATCATCTAATTTGTCGGAATTTGCAAAGCTTGTCCTGAGATTTGGGGCTTTTCTCAGGCACCACGCCAGCTGTCGCCAAGTGCATGCTGATCCCTGTAGGAGTAAACAAAGCTGCGCATTTGCAGCTAAAGGGAATCCTGGAGATCATGCAATCCAACTCTCTCACTTATGGACGGGGATAGGAGGCAAAGTTATTTTTTATAGTCACAAAGTTAGTTTGCAGCAAAGTCCGGTCTGGAATTCAGCTTCCTTATTTCTGTTCCATCACAGGATTCAGTAGTTGATCTGCAGATCTGATCCACTTGCAAGTGCCCTTTAATGCCCTCTATACATGTCCCTACAGTGTTCCTCACCCAGAACAGGCTCCCACCCTTTTTGGCATATGCAGAGCCTAATTTCCTTTCAAGGCTAGTTCAAGTCCTACTTTCCTTATGAATACCTGGGTGCCATACCTCTTCTGCTTGGATTCTTTTGTTTGATAGTAAAGGAAAGAACTCCATGTGACTAGAATTGGGGATATTTTGATACAGAGTCATTTATTGAGTATCAATATCACCTAATTATAAGCTCCATGGAAGCAGGGTTCATATCTATCTTGTTTCTGCTCTATGCCCACATATCACAGTGCCTGGCACAAAGGATGAACTCTATAAATATTTGCTGAATGAATGAATGATCTTTTCAATAAGACAGTTGCTCTTTAAAATCAGGGACTGTGTTGTCAATATTCTGTAAAGAGCCCAGCATGTCTGGCACTGACTGGCACTCAGTAGTATTTGCAGTAGTATTTATACTACACTGTATATGTAGAAGGGAGATTTTTTTCTTGGGGCTTGGTGATAACCATGCACACCTGGTCAAATTCACATCCTGCATTATCTCTTGTGTGCTTCCTAGCTCTGTAAAGGTAAACCATGCAAAAGGAAGAACAATCAATTGGTATTGGCCAGACAGTACACTAAGGACTAACACTTCCTTCCCAGCACCATCCTTGCTGGTCTCCGACTCGTTACATTTGGTTGGCTTGTTCCACATCTGCAGTTTCCTGGTTCTTAGAACTAGGAGGATGTAGCCCTGTCCCTGCAAGTAGACTTTAACCAGAGCCTGCTTCCATAAAGATCCTGGGCTGTGAGATTTATTATGGAGAACTTGAGCGGGTCAGGGGGCTATTTATGCTCATAATTGTTAGGCTGGTTTCTGAAAACTTGTTACTAGATGTACAGTGCTATGTGGCTTAGCTATTGTAGCTCCCTGTTGTGTTGGTAATTGATTTAAAAATAACAGTTAAATCAATTAAAATAAAATTATTTTAACTATTCAAAGTTAGCCTACTAATAAAATAATAAGGGTAGCCTAGACACTACATCTGACTTTTAATTTAAAGTAAAATATTTTTAAAATGTATTTTTTAAAGATGAGAAATAATGAAGTTGTACAGTTCAGAAACATAGGGAATGTTTTTTAATGGGACAGTAACAATATTCTTTAAATCTTTAAATACCCCTTAATTATTTTCTTGGATTGGCAACAGTATTGCCTGCAGTCCCCTCCCCATTCCCATGGCAGCCTGTCCATCATCGTAGCCCCAGGGAAACGGGAGAGCAAAAGGCAACTTGAAGAGGAGAAAACAATGTGGAAGAGCCCTGCAGACCAAAGCTCTTCCAGTGCTGGGAGGAGGGGAAACTATAGAAAGAGAAGCAGGGCACCGTGTCCTTACTTCACAACTTCCTCAGCATATAGCCTCACAAGTGGGAGGGTCATAAAAGAATGTAACCCCGCAGGAGGAAGAATGGCTACAAGCCACTGAGGATACAGCCTCACAGGGTGTTCCAGCACACATGTGTGGACCCTTCTGAAGACGGGGAATGGCGGAGAGAGGGCCAGGATCGTTCTCTAAGTGCCTCCCAGACTCCTCGTATGGAGAAGCCCCTGCCCCCACACCAGGGTCTCCCTGGGGGTCCTGGAAGAGCTGCTATGTTTAGGGCAGGGTGACAGCAGTTCCCGTGGAGTGGACAGCCGAAGGAGGTGCCTAGAAGGAAAGAAGCAGCAGAGTCTTGAGGGTCTACTGTGCCAGAGAGAAAACCGTGGGTCAGATCAGCAAAGTGACATCACCGGGCTCAAAACGTGCTGAAGAAACAGTTTGCAGATTTTACCAGCTCTGAGTCAGTGGTGGATGCCACAAGCTACCCAGCAAACAGGAAGACCAAAATCAGCTCTAGGGAGGTGGGGAAGACCCAAGAGGCAGGATGGGGACCTACATGCGGAGAAGCTGCCTCACCTTACCTGCACCCATCATCCTGAGGGGAATGTTAGAGCTCTCTCTCACACAGATGCCATCTTGGCTAAGAGAAGGGGGGGCCGAGAAAACCCAAAGAAAGAACATTTCTCCAAAAAGATTGTCCGTGCAAACTGCAAAAAACAGATGGACTGAATACCTTCGACAATAAGTCTTAAGACCTGTGCTCTACTGTCCTACCTCCCAACCCTTAACCCAGCCAGCAGAGAACGTGGATTTGTGAGGAAGTTTTGTATAGAAAAAGTTGTAAAGATATTTTTTAAATATCAAAGTTGTAGAGTACAATTTTCAGCCCCTCCATTAGTAAAATTAGAGACTCTAAAAGCCAAACAGATGACAATGGTGCTCAGTAAATATGGTGACCCACCCTTTATAAATCTGTGAATATGAGCTGTTTGTTTTCCAGTTTAGCGCCTTATGAAGGTGACAGGGAAGAAAGCTGGAACAGTGCCCAGGATGACTGAGAAAACAAGGCCATCCTAATTCTGAAGTTAAGAGTATACTTAAAGACAAATTAAATCTAATGATAGGTGAAAGGTCTGTTCTGTTGTATAACTTGTAATCAGAGACAGTCACTAACGAGTCCCGTTCATTACAATTTGATGTCGATTTTAAAAGCTAAATCACAAGACATGCAGCTCAAATACAAAGAAAATAATCAAATGCACTCTTATAGTGTATTACCAAGTCGATGCTTGAGAAGGATTAAATAAGATTAAAGACTGTCATAAACATGGTAATTACACTTAGTAATGAATTTTGTGATAATCCTTCCTCTCCAGGTGAGAGTGGATTTGATCAACCTCTGTGCACTCCAGGATTCTGGAGGATTTCCTAGTCCCTGAAGCTGCAGATGTGGTCACCAGCAGCGGCGAAACACTGACACATTCAGGAAGTAACCTGATCCCCTGTGGTCTCCTCTATGCATGGCAATGACCCCGATGTCCACTATAGTCAAATTAAATCAGAGTCGGTGTAACACTGTCGTGAGACTAATGCCTGGATAGCAGCAGAATCTCTCAAGGGCCTTTTATCTATCGGGCAAATAAATTCAACTGAGTAGTGAAGGTCAATTCAATTTAGCACTCATTGATTATATATCTATTATGTGTAAGACACCGTGCTAAACATCGAAAGAAAATGTTATAAACTGTGTAGAATTAAACGCTGGTCATGATGTAGTATAAATGTGTATATTTAATGGTTGCAGTAAATTTAAATTCTCAGTTGCATTCCCATTTCTCTAAGTGATGAGAGCAAAGAAAAGTGACTAAAGTGCCATTAGTTACGCATTTGGCCATTTGAAATCTGAATCATATATAAAAATAGTTGGAAATGCTGTTTCTTAATTTAAATGCAAAATAATATAACAAATTATTTATTATTCAGCTTTGCTTGTTCTTGGTAATGCAATAACTATGATCCTCCGGCAGAAACCTGATAGATTCTCTGACATAAAAAAACCTTTCCACAGAGAAGACATTTTAAAAGTCATTTCAGGTACATGAAAATGAGGAACCATTCATTAACTGTGGCAGAGATTGCCGGTTGTTTCCCGGTATCTGCTCTCCTCTTCTTGCAACAGAACCCTGATTATCAGCGGGGCACCAATTAGGATGCTGCAATTCCAACATTCCCCAGTTAGGTGTGGTTATGTGACTAAATTCTGGCCAATATGTGCAGGAAGAACTCCTTTCTCCTTCCTGCTGACAAGAGGCAGATTAATGGCTGGAGCTCAAGCCGTCATTCATATTGGACCACGAGGCACTGCTACTAAGAGTGACAGTTAGACAAAGCATCAATGTCTGATGATCAAGCAATGGCCAGATCAGCCCTGGACTGCTGCAGAGGAGACCCTCCTCCGTAACATGACCACTGCTTGTCCCACAAGCTGACATTGAGGTTGCTTTCTGCAAATCCTCTTAGAGACTAGACTGTGTGATCATAATTGATGTTCATAGTGACATAAACCAGCACCCCTCCCTTGCCTTCTGTTACGTTCTGGTTCCTAGAAGAGGCTACTGTCCTGCGTGGTCAAACATGTCTTTACAGGCGTTTTCTATACCTGGCAGCTTCAGGTACTAGTACCCGTGACTATTCCCCCACTTTATGCTGTGTAAGTCTTTGGCACCTACCACGCAGCATGGGATCCTTTTTATCTTACTGTTGCTCAAGACATGCCTCATATGTAAATACCCTTTAATAAACTCTATTTAGTTACCATTCTGGAGTGGTCAGCCTCTTCCTTAGGTTGTTTCCTAACCTTCACTTACAAAGGTAGATTTTCAGTCTTGGGGATTTTCCCACTGACAATTGGTGAACAAGCCAGTATACTGAAGCAAAGGGTCTTGTGAAAGAGACATCCATGAGGAAAATCCTTGGTTGACCATCAAACTCCATGTGGGAAGGGGTGGCCCATGAGCTAGATACATGTGGACCATTGCATGAGTATGGGGATTCCCCAGAAACGTCAGCTGGTTTTGTGCATCCGTTTGAGGAACTATATATTACCCATTGTGGCAAAGAAGAGAAACTTATGGCTGCAGTGTGGGCTGGCTGCTCTTATGGGCAGTTTGGCTGGCCACTGACACCCAGCTAGAGGCAGAATCCAGGATTAGAAAATTAGAGAAATAAGGGAAACTAAAAATGTATATTGGAATGTCTACGACTTTGTTAACATCAGGACTGGAAGATAAAAGTGGGGGAGGGGTTGGGGTGATGAGGAGAAAAGGTCTTTTGAACAGATGCTTTTGAATGACGTCTGGGAGTTTACAGGAGAAACTCCCAGAAACTTAGTTCTTGCCAATGCAGTAAAGAATTACAGATCATCAAGCCTATTCATGTGCAGGCAAAAATTATTGTAAGTTCTAATGAGAGAGCAAAAGCAAGGGTGGCAAGAGCAAGGTGGCCAGAGGCTGGGTGATCCCAGTGGCCAGCGAACCCCATGTGGCAAGAAAGGGCCAAGAGAGACAAGAGAGCAATTCCTTTGTTCTAAGGACATATATAGTAGGTGGGATGGAGGTGAAGAAGTAACACATCGATTGATAGGCAAATGTTGTGCCAGCTTTCCTGAGCAGATGAGTACCCAAATGTAGGTATGTGTGGGGGTCTGTTAGCCTGAATCATCATCTTGCTCCAGACTCCATTTGTGCATATTGTATACATGACAGGGGACAGGCAAGTAACCAAAGTTGTTTTATGAGCTTTTCTTTAGGCACTGTGAACCTCCTCCCTTTCTCCGTTCTAGGCCTTGGGATGAATACACGGTCTCAAGGTTTTCTTTCCCAGCTAGTGGAAATGATACACACAGACTTTCAAGGCCCCTGCTCCCTGCTCCCCACTCCTACACTACCATAGTTTTGCTGGTGGTGTTAAGAATGCCTGGCAGTCTTATCGAATCAGGTTCCGGATTACTGGGTCCTCACTGAGATACATCTTTCTTTGCTTTTAGCCTCCTGTATTAAGTCCTTTGTTAGATGTAATGGTGAGGGTCCTGCCTTTATTTCCCCTCTTGGTACTCATTCCTAGCTGCTACTATAACTTTTACCCCTCAAGTAATAGGAATGCAAATCTTTGGGGACTTTGGACTCAGGACTGCTGGGTCAATGAGTGAGACATGTCTCTCTCCTCCTCCCTGCCTTGGTTTGCTGTCTGTCCTGCCTAACAATACCACTGCTTTTATGGAAGCCATGAGGTTTCTGTTTGCATCTGTTTGTATGTTTATGTGTGCATATCTGTGTATTATATTTATGTGGTATTTTCTACTTCCAAATGGTATTGCTAACTTGTAAAAGAGCCATGTTTAATTGGCTTAAAGGAATTGAGTGCTATATAAATTAAGGATTGGGTACTCTAAAATTTTCAGAAATATAGAAATTAACTGAAATGCTTTTTAGGATCATGTGGTATGGGAAATATTTGATATTAAAGCTACTTTAAGTTTGTTGCTTTAATTAAAATAGACATCTTCAGAGTTATCAAAATTAAATATAACTTCATTTTACCTAGGCTTAAAAATGTACCAGCAAAAGTAGCAATTCAGAGTGATGGCTGGTTTTGTCTAAAGTCTCATAAATTTTTTGTAAGTAGTCTAAATATAATTAAGAACTAATAAATTAAATAGATTTAAGTAGAATAAAAGGTTTTAGGGGAAACATTTAGCAATAATTGTAGAGATTTGTGGAAAAGAAATCTTTGGGAAAAATTTTAATGTGTGGTCAAGCCACCTATGATTAGAATGGATTTATTGAGTCAGTGGATTTAAATATCGAAAGCAAGCTGATGCAAAATTAGAGTTGCATTCTCTTTTCCTCTGTTCAAAGGACAAAATTATCTTGGACTATGGTTCTTTCCCTGATTAAAATACATAAATTTCTGCTTAGGAAGCAAAGATTCTATGTTTTATCAAATAATTTTCTTCATTTTAGGTTGTCTTCATCAGGTCTTTGACTACTTAAAAACATGGAATCATCTCAATAGTAAACATTAACCTTTCGTATTTGAAATGCACTTCATAAAATGGCAGCAGCAACAAAATCTGTAAAGACTGTGCTACATATGGATGAAGCCCATTCTCCTTTCACGAAAACGAGCCCTCGTTGCCAGACTTTGTCCGACCTGATATCTTGTAACATGGCAACAGTCTGATCCTGAATCAGGGAGATTAAGATGGGCAAACAGTGGTTTATTAAGTAAATAGTTGGGGCTGTGGGAAAACCAAGATGGCTGCTTGGTTCTTCCAGGCTCCCAAGCAAACCCGATTTTTCAGTTTTTGGTTTCCTTCGTAAATCATAGTGCATTTAAGCTGGGCTTCATTACACTGCCACTAAATATGGGTGGTGGCTGTTTGTGTATTTTCTGCACGTGTTGAAGCCTTTTCCTGCTGCAAGACTGATGCTCTCACAGTGACAAAGAAACTATTGGAAAACATGTTTCCCACTCGGGGTACACCTTCCAAGTGCTCCCTCAAGGCTATTTACACAGTCCCACCACGCTCCCTGGGATGGTGCCCCAGGACCTGTCATTGTTTTCCTTCCCAGCCTCTGTGCAAGTCAATACATCGATGACCTACGTTTACCTATGAAGATTTACCTCTGTTGCAGAAAACCTTGCAGGCCTTGCTGAACCCTCTACAACGGGGAAGATGGGCAGTAAATCCACAGCAAATGCAAGGCCCAGGCACCACAGTAAAGCTCTTAGGGGTCATATGGTCAGGTCAGGCCCACATTGTCCCTGAGGTCATCATAAACAAAGTCAAGCCCACTCCACACCAAAAACTGTGAAAAGGGTACAGGCTTTGGTGGAAATTCGGGAGTACTGGTGAACATGTATACTCAGTTAGTGCAATGTCTTCGTCCATTACAATTCCTAGTGAAAAACGGACATATATACGGGACTGGGGAGCTGAGCAACAGGGTGGCTTTGAGAATGCAAAAATACTGAACAAACAGTTTGAAGCCCTTGGAATCTCCTAGGTCAGGCTGCTATTCGAATCGGGTGGCTCAGCAACCCCTGAAGACATAGGCTGTGCATTACGGCCAAAGCAAAACAAACCAGCAAAAGGGAGAGCGCTCCTTGGATTTTGGTCGCCATTGTGGAAAGGGGAAGAGACCGGATACACTCCAACAGAACAGCAACGATGGGCGGTGTAGGCAGCGCCCCTGCAGGTGGCGCCTCTCACCGGAGAGCAGCCCGTCCCAGTAAGAACTTCCCTCCGCATGGGGTGGAGCGACAGCTTGTGTCCCAGAGCTGCCTCTGCCAGGGCCCCCACTCCTGCACTGACGAAATCGCATGCCTACCTGAGCAGAAGACTACTCTGTCAGATAGGCCTTTGTTTTTAGAGCTGTAGTAATTATTAGGCCCTGTTGAATATGAGACCTCCAATCTCTTATCCCTGTGTCAGCCCCTGCAACCTGAAAAGTAGGAATGGGGAGAATTTCAGCTGGAGCTTAGTCTCCTGACAGTTCCAGTTTAGGTAATCCATCTACCTGGATGGCAGTGATGTCCGACTGTCCACTGTCAACATCTGGATGGAAATGAGAACAAACCCCAGCAGCCGGTGGGCTGAGTAAAGAGCTGTCTGGTTGTTAATCACACGTGACCCTTGGCCACTGGTCCTGTGTACTATCAGTTGGACAGGTTTTTTCCTCACCCAAGGATAGGTTTATCGATTTTAGAGAGAGAGGAAAGGAAAGGGAGAGAGAGAGGGAGAGGGGGAGAGAAAGAGACATCGATGTGAGAGAGAAACATCAATCAGCTGTCTCCCATATGCACACTGACCAGGGATCGAACACGCAACCTAAGTATGTGCCTTGACTGGGAATCAAAACTATAACCTTCTGGTACATGGGACAATGATTCAACCACCTGAGCCACCCAGCCAAGGCCAGTTGGGCAGTTTTAAAGGAACTGATGTCATGGCTTGGACAATGGAAAATTAGGGGTGGATGATTATAAACAAACCTTTATGGGGACAAAGGATATGGAAAGATATTTGGGCTCACTCACAAGAGCCTGAGGCAGATCTGTTGTCTTCCATGTCCCTGCTCATAAGGCATCTACATCTCCAGGTAATCAGGAAGAAGATGCCTTGGCAAAAATGCACACTTTAGCAACTGATCTGTCAGTCCACACTGCAGATTAAGTATGCAGAGAGATTGGGCACTGTGGTGCCCGGGTAGGATGGTGCATAGCTAAGGAGGCAGAGCTGCCTTTACAATATAGTGATCTGTTTAATGTAGTTATTGGGAGGTTCCATCTCCTACATAACCCGCAGACAGCTGGGTTGTCTGTGAAACAAAAAATGGTGTCCTTAAACTACAGATACAGTTGGTCATGTATGTGACCAATTCACAGGGTCTATTGCTTCATATGCCAGGCTGGGAACTCAGGCTGAGGCATCCAATACGGTAAAGGTTTGGAAAACAAAGGACACAGTAATAGTCCTGACATTTGCCATAGACCAACAAGCTATGATAATGAGGGCACGGAACCCTATTGGAACTGGGACAACTTACTGGAATCTGCAATGGGACTTTGCATCGGGATGGGTCAGTTACCTGGGTGGGGAAGAACTGTTCAGCCTCCAGTGGGATCCTGTCATATAATGCAGTCAGGACCTATGGAGACATGCTTTTTATGGGCTAGTACACACACTGCTGAAAGAGTGGAAATGATAGTCATGCTGGCCTGGCATATTCTCCATCCTACTAACCTACTTATTCCAGAGAGCACCACTTATCCCCAGCCAACATTCGTGGTTTATACAGCCTGTCCAGGTTAATGTGGCCACATTAATATCCAAAGATCAGGCTTCAAGTGGGGAGGAGTATGTGGACGGGGGCACCTATGCCATTATTCAGACTAAATGTCATGTTTTTATACCACATATATCTGCTAATATTTCCTCTTTGTCAACACATATGAAAACTCAAGTAAATGTTTTAAATAATCCAGTCTCAAGCCTAGGTTACCTACTAAGTCATTGGGTGGTTCTGGGGTTGGGGACATGATGGAAAAAAATAATTAATACTTAGACTACTTCTTCTAATTTGTCTCTTTTCTTGTGCGCACCTATACTGTTGCTGCAGACTATGTTTCCAGTGCAGTCAACTGGCAACTCAGTGCACTACCACCATGCTGCTGAAGCCCCTCCCTGACCACCCAGGGCACCTTGCAGAAGAGGGGGCATGTGAGTTTGTGAGAGCTGGTCATAAGGGGCTGAGAATGAAGGACAGACTGTTCCACAATGTATTGACCACCATCTGTCCCACAAGCTGGACCTGGGCCAGAATGGAGGTTGCTTTCTGCCAAACCCCTTAGAGACTAGTCATAACTCATGTTCATTCTGACACAAATCGGTACCCCTCCCCTGCCTCCTGTTACACGCAGGTCTGGAATAGGTTGTTGTCCTGGCCAATCCAGTATGTAAAGTAATTTCCCATACCTGGTAACATACGTCCAAGTACCCATGACTATTCCCACCCTTTCCCCTATCTAATTCTTTGGTGCCGGCCAAATGGTGCAAGGATCCATTTCATCTTGGAACCACCTAAGACATTCCTCTCTGCCAGTTCTGCTTAATAAACTACTAATTACCAGACAGGAGTGGCCGGGCTTTTCCTTCCGTTGTTCCCTGCCCTCTGCTTACAGTGGTAGAGATTCAGTCTCAGGGTTCTTCCCTGGGTCTGTGTGAAGTAATAATGACCCACATGCAGAATTTACATAAGTAGAACAGAAATATGCTTTCATGTTCACTTAGCCATTGTTATTTTGGATTTTATTGCAGCCAACTAAAACCTAACACACTAATAAAGCCATCCCATTAGCCAGAGAAAATTCTGGGCAGCTGCCAAGAGGAAACCTGAAGTGATGCAGAGAGAGGCCATAGAAATAAAAGGGAACTACTAATGTTTTCATTACATCTAGCTCAAAATGAATCGATTACCTAAAATGTGCAGTTCTCAAGGCTTCAGAATTTGACATAGCACACTGTTTTGGGGACCCTACCGTAAGTTGTGCCCAGATCTTCAATGAGGATTTCAAATTGTGTGCATGTAATTTTCACAAAATTTGTACAATATTTCTGCGTTTTCAAAGAGAAGTGGCATATAATTATACCACTGCGCAATATAGGCCTGCTGCCTCCCCACACCGGATGTAACACCAGATGGTGGCATTGAAATGAGTTTAGAAATTGACATCACAAGAGCTGGGCTTGAAACTTAACTCACTCTAAACCTGGATAAGCTTGCTTAAATTTTACAAATCTCAGTATCTTCCTCTATGATACAGAGACAGTAAACATTGGCCCTACTTCCCTCTAGCAGATAGTCAAAAGAAATAAATATATGTCAAATTGTTGTCGTTACTAAAATCACTTAGCATTCCCTCAGGTACTCACTTAGGTTTCACTGGGAGAGGCACTTTGATTTCAACTTTCTGGGGCAATTACCTTTAAAAAATGACTCTTTCTGCCTACATTTGCCTCCTTTCTCTAATCATCTCATTTTTGTAATTCTGTAGAAGAATTTTGTTTTTATGATGTCTGTGTTTTTATGAAGTTCAGGATATTATTGGGAATGAGTACTTGGCTAACTTACAACTCCTTTTGAAACTAGCAAATAAGAAGCACTTACGCATTGAAAATAAAAGTAAATGAACTAATTATAGAAGAATTTACAATTAGACTATTGATTAAAATATAAACTGTGTACAGCAAATTTTTTTTAACCTGAGGCTAAATGTCCAGACATTTCACACAGCAGAAGTTATTTTTACAGCACTGAATGATTATCAAAGGTCACAAAAATGAATGTGGACCTAAAAATTTGAAGCACATTCTGAGCTATCAAAGAAATATTACCAGCCAATGAAAACAAAGCATTTAATTAACTGAAGTGTACCATACCACAATCTTATTAATAGCAGAGAGGTTAACAGCAATAAAAACACTAGGTTATCTGAGAAGTGTCTACCTGGACCAGAAAAAGAAAGGTTATAATTCCATTTCACAGATAATAAAGGCTGAAAAGCCAGAAGATTATTTGAACTTCATTGTCTAAACTGCCTTCTGGGTTGTGGTGCACTTCACAGGCTCCCTTCTGATTTGTATCTAGCTGAGCCGGGGCTGCCATTTATTTAGTAATGAAAGTCACTTCACCTCAACTCTGCCCCTCTCCCTCTGTCTCTCTCTCTCTTTCTGTTCTCCTCCCTCCTTCCCTCCCCCCTCCACATGCACTCTTAGAACTTACCCTCTTCCATATGACCTTGAAACAAGAGACACTCTGCAGGGACCTGGGGATTGGCACTGGCCTCACAATTCAGAGCGGACAACAGTACAAGGAAACAAGGGGAGGGGATGCTGACCTATGAATGTTACATTTTCATCTCGCTGCTTCCTCTTTGAAAACCCATCCACCTGCCACTCACCATCAGCAAGGCTGATCCATGGGACATCCACTTTCCAAACTCTCAGACTTCCTTTATGTACTCGCTTTACTTCTCTTTTTTTTTTTTAACTGCTACTTTCAATATTATCTGAGCAGGAAGGAGAGGGAACAGAGGGTGTATGTGGAGTGAGAAGGCAGAAGAGAAGGTGCCCAAGGAGTGAACACACGGAGACCTGGGCACCAGTCTGTCTGGGAACTGTGTGGAGATTTATTCCGTGCCTCAGTCTGTGATGTGGGCCCAGAAAACTGTAAAAGGGGCCACCCTTGCTTTAGGCATCTGCTTTCCCCTACCGGTACCTTATCTCCCAAACTGTGCCTCTCTCAGTCCTCTTGCCTTTCCTTGATTTTTCTTAAAAAAATAAAAATAGAAAAAAAATCCTATGCTCAGATCATCATTAAAGCTTACTGGTTCTATGTCTCATTCTTGTACGGTCCTCCTAAGTGGTTAGACCTAATGGAAATAATTGTCTCTGGATATTAGAAAATGACAGTACTTTACTGTGTTACTTTTACTCAGGTAATTCATTTACTTTCTCAGGGGGGCCTTCCATGTCCCTTTCTGAAAAAAATGACAATTCCAGATTTTAGACTCTATAAGAAAATTTCCAAAACCCACAATATAAATAACTACACTACTTTAGGCAGAATTCTTTGAGCTTAATTCTATCAGATACTTGAGACTAAATTCCATTCACCGCACTTACTTTTCCTCTTCAATAACAGTGCGTGTGTAGACCCTCAGTGTTAAATGCTCCTGTCCTCTAACGCTGAATGCGGAGAGTAGAGCTGGACGTATTTACTTCCCGCCCACTTCCGGACATAGTCTTTTAAGAACTTCATCCTTTCTCTTCTGCACAGTGCAACACACTCATCTTTTATTCGTTGATTTGTCAGTATCGGCGTCCTACCTCTGCCCTGTCTTTGGTTTGCTTTGCAAAGGGCCTGCCTGCCTGTGGGACTGTGGCGAACTTACCTGTGAGATGGGACGCATGATTCCAGGAGCTAGAGGCTCCTAGCGCTAGACTCACTTTCTTAGAAATTCATGACAACCGAAAAAGGAACTGGTCTTAGGCAGAAATCTACATTTTGTACAATTAGGGAAAAACATCCAATGCATGTTAAGATTTTCTTTTTGCTGCAGCAACCCCATTTATTACGTCTCTGTCTGAAAGGCCCAGAGGAGCCTTTCGGGAATGACGGAGGGTCACTTGTCCCCCTGTGTGGCCCAGCACAGTAACAGGCAGACGAGAGAAGCTGGATACAAACTGGCTGATTGAGCGAATGAAAGGCTGTAACTAGGTAACTAGGTTAACTTGGGACACTGCGGTCCAGTGATATGAGCGCCTGACAGGAGCAGGAAAATGTCTCCAAGTGTCCACCTACCAAAGCGTCGGAGACATGCTGACTTTTCTCAGTTCAGCTTCCTTGCATGCCAAAAGGAGGTGCCCCAAATTTGTTTATCTTGAAAGGCTCTCAGTTCTTGGGAAGGAAGTGTATTTTTCGGTGTTTATCAGCCTCAGACTCCACGGCTATGTGCTGAAAGGGCTGGGAGCAAGCATGTGGGGTCCAGAGCTCAGACTGCTTAGCCCGTGCCGCAGAGGGCTGCCCTCCCCTCACCCCCCCTGCCAACCACAGCTGCCCTCTGTCTGCCAGCCAGGACGATGAGCTCTCAGAGCTGCCTGTTCCCCAGTTAAGGACATTCCACAGACACAGAAATCAACACAGACAAGGTTTCCCCTTCATGTCATGTTATGAACTTAACACGAGTGTAACAAGTATTACATTCACTGTGACCCATAGTCCACCCAATTTAAATTTCTGCCAATGATGGTACCAAGGGACCGTTACTGCAAAGGGAAAAGAAGTATTTTGAGTAACACATATGCCAAAAGTTTGGACACCATCATCTCTAATTTCCATCCCTTACTGAAATTAAGCACTATTTGTTGAGACGTGCATTATACATCTAGCACTGTGGTAAATTCTGTAAGCCTTAATTTTTTCAACTAAAACCTCTTCTTTGACATCATTGCATATTTGATTCATACTACTTATATTGTGATTATTAAAATAAATTTCAAAGATATTTCTGTGTAAACTACATGTCTACGCATCAGAGTCTTCACTGGCTTGGAGGCTGAGGGTCTGGGGAAGAGAGGAAATGACAGGGTTTGTGACAGAGTGAAAAGATGTGGTCTCTCGTTCAAGGATCCGCTAACAGTTTAGTTGAGGGGCTAGGAGCCTGCACAGCTGATTACAACACAAGTCAAGCATTGCGAAAGTAAACACAGAGTTATAAATAAGGTATTCTGGGTACACTAGAGAGGGAGTTGTTAATTCCAAATCAGGTGTCAGGCTAGAATTCTTAAGCAGGTGGCATTTGAGCTGGGCCTTAATGAATGAGTAAAATTTTCTCAATTAAGAAAAAAGAATACTCAAGCAAAGTAAACATGGGAACAGAATCATGAATGTACACATTATGTTCAGGGAAAGGATTCCCAAAAGGCTGGGATCAGTTGGCAGATAATCCTGGAAGGGTGTGTTGGGACCAGTTTATTGAGAGCTTTGAATAGGTGAATGCATGCAGACTTTGCACAGTGGGCACTGGGGAAGCATCAAAATGTTTTGAAGATACTGTTATTATCTCTACTCCCCAAATGAGAAAACTGAAGCTTAGAATGGGTCAGGAACTCACTCCAAGGCAAGCCTGGAGGTAGTAGCTGAGCTGGTGCTTACCTGTAAAGTCCAAACACCACACTTCGTTTTTTCTTTTTTTGAAATATAATTGACATAAAATATTGTTTTGGTGTAACACATAATAATTTAACATTTGTATTTATCATGATATGATCGCTACAATAAGCCTAGTTAACATCTGTTCAGAGAAGGAAGGAAGGAAGGAAGGAAGGAAGGAAGGGAGGGAAGGAAGAAGGAAGAAAGAAAGAAAGGAAGGGAAAGAAAGAAAGAAAGAAAGAGACAGAGAGAAAGAAAGAAAATGACAGGCCCCACGTGGAGTCATTTGCTGTAAACCCCACCTCAGCAACCCAAGACTTCCTTCCTAACCTCAGTGCAGTTTCGGTCTCTCTCAGCAATGTCACTTTAACCAGTCGATCTGGAATATTCTGCTCAACACTAGTGAGGCAATCTGCCTGACAGACCTCTTGCCTTCCCCTAAAGGAAGGTGACCTTGCCTGAAACTATTCACTCTTCGGTAAGAACTTCCTTATCGCGGCCCCATTCCACATATACTCCAAACTCTTTGCAGCTCCTTTCCACCTGCTAGATGGGATGTTGCCCGATTCATGAATTATCAAATAAACAAAGCCAATAAGATCTTTAAAAGTTACTCAGTTGACTTTTGTTTTTTAACACATCCATCACCACACACAGTTAAATGTTTTTTCTTGTAATAAGAACTTTTAAGATCTATTCTCTTTACAAGTTTCAAACACACGATGAAGCAGTGTTAACTATGGTCTCCACGCTGTACTTTACATGTCCATGACATCTTTATTTTGAACTGGAAGTTTGTATCCACCTTGTCTTAGTCTTATTTTTTATTTATAAAGTGGGACCAATAACAATACTCCCTTATCTACCTAAATGGTTTGATCAAATAAAACTACAGATGCTAAAGTGTCTTAGAAATTATACATGAATTTTGCAAGTGTTGATTATCAGTATTATTTTGTTGTTATCACAATTACAACTAATATTACTCCTGAAGCTGGCATAAATGTACTTTGTAAAAGCAAGTAGTATTATTTAATGTTAATAATGGCTATACATTTTTGAGTTCCTACGGTGCCTTATGCATATGTTACCTTATTTCCTTCCACCACCCGGTGGGACAGGTTTCATTATCTCCAATTTATAAGTGAGTAAACAGAGGCAGGAAGAGATTAACAAACTGCTCAGTCACACAACCAGTAAGTCAAGAACCAGGCTTCAATTCTACGTCTTTAAACTCCCAAACTTTCCATAAAGCGACTCACCGCCTCCCTACTGATGTCACAAACCTTTCCGGTTGCAGTGGCACGCCGATAGGGTGTCTTCAGAAAGCGATTAATGATACAAGCAATTTCAACACTTCCAACAAGATGTCAGCATCTGATTCTGTGTTTCAAAGAAGGTGACTATCTCTGACCCTGTTAAGGACACTGTTCAAGAAAGAAGTAGTGTATTTCCTTTAGGCTTGATTTAACTGGAAAACTTTATCTATTCCATCCCACTCTCTGAAATGAAATAATGTCTTTCTTTAAGAATAATTTTTCTGTTAATTAAAACAAAACCAAAAACCCCCAAACAAACCCAAACTTCCTAGTTATATGAGGGTGTTGGTTCCTTACATTTATTTCAAATTTTAAAAACTTCCCTAAACACTTGTCAAATCATTTGTTTCTGTATTTTAAAGTATAGTTCTCTTTTCTCCTGGTCATAAAACTTTAAAAATCACTAAATAGGGTCGATAATGTATACAAATTGATGAATATTATCCATGCTGAGTTTATTCTTCTAAAATATGTTTTATATGCAATAAAAATGATCATAAGCTGAGTTTGACCAAATTTATACTCTTGGAAGCTTTTCATATTCAACAAAGACAATCTGATACTCCAGCTAATGAAGTTATTGGTAATAATGGCCACCAAATATTCTGATTTAAGCACTGGAACATAATTGCCATTGCTCTTTTTTACAACATTGTTGCTGTTTTTCTGAATAGAGTTTTTTAAAAATATTGTAAACTGATACGGTGCACAGAGAGTCTTTGACAGGCTAGCTTTGAGATGGAGTCTGACTGCAGTTCAGTACGTGCTGCAGAAGGAAGACTGTAAACCGTGTGCGAGGGGGAAGGAAGGCTACAAACCGTGTGTGAAGGGAGAGATAGACTACGTGTGCAAACCACGTGAGCAAGGGTTTGAAGCAGAGCACTAAGCTCAATTCTTAAATTCAGACAAATTTATTTTTCACCCCATTTCAAATATTATAGCCATTTTGTGACTCTTTTGATGCATAAAATCATAGAATCCTGAGTAGGAAACTTTGAGGAGGTTTGTATTCCTCTTTCTACAGAAGACTGACTACCTTGTGATTTCCTAGTATTTGTTGATTTGCGGTCATGCAAGACTCGTAACTTTGTAAGGTAAGCCTTTCTACCTTATGCAGATTTGGCTTCTCTGTAGATTAGGTAAAAATCTTTCTGTAGTTTTTTCCCTGTAACTCAGGGAGTCTCACCATGGTTCTTAGATGCAGCCAGGTTTGAGGAGAAAGTTGCAAAGGCAAGTATTTGCAAAGGTATTAATCAAAACATTTACAATGGTTAAATTTGAGAATGGCATATAGGAAATTTTTCTTTGATCTTGTGTTCTGCATTGCTTGAATTTTATTCACAAGTATATATTCTACTTAGAATAAAAAGAAAAAACAAAGTTCTTGATACTTTGGGAAGATATTTAATTCCTAAAGGTAATGAATGAAAATTGATACCTCACCTTGAAGTATCAGAGTCTTAAATCTGGAAGCTGTGAGTAATGACCCTCAGCCCCCTAGGATCTAGGCCCATATGCTAGGGTCTCATTTTAAAGATATGTGAATGATTGCATAAATAAAGCAGTCATTTAATCAATGATCAAAATCTATCAAAATCCAACATAAATAATCTGATTCTCGTTTTTTTCTTGGACATATAGTCGTCACCAGAGAAGTCACAGTCCCACTAAGGCCCAACTTGTTACTGCTCTCATTCTGAGTACTAAGAGGAAAAGTATCACTTCGATTTGAATTTAAACGGATTTAATGCTTCCTTTTATTGTGTTTTTCCCAAATGCATCACAGTTCAAATATTCTCCGGTAGTCCTATTTTCTAATGACTGGACTTCTAGAAAATGTAAATGACCTTAGGGTACTCAGAAATAAATTATTGTCCTGCCTGGACCGTACTAACTCTGAGAATTTTGCACATGAAATGATGATGATGATGGAAATTGGCATGTATACCAAGTGGTTTGCACACGTCCTCTCTTCTATTATTTACAGTCATGCTATAAACTAGAGATTATTATCCCCAGAGTCCTTTACCCATTAGGAAATTCAGGTGGCAGGCACATGTTATACCAGTCTATTTCACATAACAGTGGGAAAGCATTAACCAATTTCACCAGATCCTGTTTGTTACTTCTCAGCCAAGAACTGCCATCCTGAGATACACTTCTCTGCTTGCATGTCTTATTATTTATTTTCCCTGGGTTTCACTTGAGGAAATGGTTATAGGGACTGTTTCAAAATACCTCTTCTGGGTTCCTCAAAAAATTAAAAGTAGAACTACCATATGATCCAGCAATTCCACTTCTGGGTATATATTTGATGGAAATAAAATCACTATTTCAAATAGATAGCTGCATTCCCATGTTTATTGCAGCATTATTTATAATAGCCAAGACATGGAAACAACCTAAGTGTCCAACAACAGATAAGTGGATTAACAAAAGTGAGATATATAGAATAGAATATTATTCAGCCATAAAAAAGAAGAAAACACTGCCATTTGCAACAACATGAATGGACCTTGGGAGCATTATGCTAAGTGAAATAAGACAGAGAAAAGCAAATACTGTATAATCTTGCTTGCATGTGGAATTTAAAGAAAGCAAACTCATAAAACATAAAACAAACTGTTGGTTGCTACAAGAGGTGGGGGGTGAGGGAAATAGGGGATGAAGGTGGCCAGAAGGTACAAATTTCCAGTTTTGAGTTCTGGGGATGTAATGTATAGATAGCATGGTGACCACAGTTAACAATACTGTGTTTACACAGTTGTGAGCTGCTTAATGACGGGATACATTTTGAGAAATGCATCACTAAGTGATTCTGTCATTGTGCAAACATCATAGAGTTCACATGGACACAAAGCTAGACGGCAGCGCCGACTGCTCACCGAGGCCATGTGGACGGTATAGCCCATCGCTCTTAAGCGATAAACCTGTACAAGCATGTCACTTACTGCACTGTAGGCACTTATAACACAGTACTAAGTACTTGGGCACTTAAACATAGCTGAACTGATAACAGGTATAGTAAAAGTGCAGTGTGGAAGATTAAAAAACGGCACACCTGTATAAGGCACTCCCTGTGAGTGGAGTCAGCAGGACCGGGAGTTGCTCTGGGTGAGTGAGCGGGGAGGCAGGTGAAGGCCTCGGACTTCACCGTGCAGTGCTGTAGCTTTTACAAACACTTAGGCTTCATGAGATGTATAAAATAGCATGAGGTTAAATTAAGCACAAGAGAAATGACTCAATCAAGAGACAAGAATGTATGAGGGTTCTGGGGCATAACCCAGCATAGTTTTATAGCAGAATTTTTTTTTAAAGTAGAAAGAGTACATTGTATAAACTAATGACTAAAAAGTATAGTATAGTAAACACATAAACCAATAGCATAGTCCTTTATCATATACAGCACTTAATGCCAAGTGTTATGTCCGGCACGTAATCGCATGTGCTGGGCTTTTCCACCAGCGACAGTGCCGTAGGGTTGTTCACAGCAGCACCGCGAACACCGAGTCAACACACTGTGCTACAACATTCCGAGGGCTGCGGTATCACTAGGCGACAGGACATTTTCACCTCTGGTATAATCTTACAGGACAACCACAGTGTATGTGGTTCATCATTGACCAAAATGCTGTTAAGTGTCACATGACTGTATTTGAAAGTTGCCAAGACAGTAACTTTTGAAAGTTCTCATCACAAGAAAAACAATGTAACTATGTGAGGTGATGGATGTTAACTAGACTTATTATGGCAATCGTTTATATATATATGTAAAATCATTCTGCTCTGTTGTACAACTTAAACTAATATAATGTCAATTATATCTCAATAAAACAGGAAAATAAGTAAATAAATACATGAATGTATAAATAAAACAAAACGCGTCCTCTGTGCTACTGTAGTCATTTTCTAGTATCAAAGACACATACTTCAGCCAGAAAAAAAACACTGAATTAAATTTTCTTATTTTGCTGTTACTTGTTAGTTCTTCTACTTCTTATGGTGTTGGTCCATATCCCTATTTTCTTATCCTAAGTCTTGAAAAGATTGGATAAAATGTGTATGCTTGTGAAGAGATTTAGCCTCAGTTGGTAACTGAGCCAACTTAACTTCTGAACTTGGTTTTAATATTATTAATTTATATATTAATTTGTAAATTAATATTGTTAATTTATAATAACATAATAATTTATTGAATGCTTTATTATGTGACAAGCACTAAATGAGCATTTACATGCATTATTTCATTGAATGTTTGCAATAAATTTAGATAAAATTATTATCTTAATTTATAGCTAAAGAAACTGAGATTTAGTAAGATTGTTAGCTTAACTAAGATCAGCCCACTAAGAAATCAACAGAACTAGGATGTGCCTCCAAATTCACCCTAATTTTAGCTCTCATCCTCTCAACCACAATGCTCTATGTTTGGGTTTCCCAAAATAATATCAAGGAATGAGTACAGAAGCAGGATGTCTTTTCCACTTTACCAATATGGCTTACGGATTCCTCAAGCAATTAAAGTGGCTATTGCGGCTCCCATTACCACTACTAATCTACTACTACAATACCAATAATCACGTCTTGCGTATTTATTGTACCCACCCTTCTTCTGGAATATTTACACATTTAATCCACTCAGTTACCTTATAAAGTTAAGTGAAAAAAACTCTGTTCTTTACAAGGATAGGGATTGTAAGGATTTTGTATACAAGGATACAAAAATCTCAGAGAGTTTAAGGAATTCTGTACAAGCTCCACAGCTATTATCCCAAAGTGGCTAACATATCTGATTCCGACGTTCGTACCCCTGAAGGTAAGCTGACCATGGTGCTTCTCACCCAGAACGAGACCCTCCTAATCTTCCTGGCATCCTAGTTGCCTCTTGCCTTTCTCCAAGGATGTCCCTCTCTTTATTCCAAATGGTTGTGCTGAGGAACAGAGGAGGAGCCCCTAAGTTTGTATGGACAGTGCCTTTCATCTGATGAAAATGAGAATGGTGTCTCCCATAACCTTCCAGCAACGTAATCATTGGTAATCGTTGTTATTTTAATTTTTTCTGAACGCGTTCTCTTGTTAAAATTTACTCTCATGAAATAATGTCCATAAATGACTACATTATTTTTAACATTACATTATTATTAACAAGCCATTATGAAGATCTCTAAGTTCTATTTCTAATGCAAATGACATCAAAGATGGCAAGAAGAAGGGACTTTGGCCTTCAAACATTTCCCTAAGCACTGACTCATTTGATTTGGCTTTATTAACTGCAACTTAGGAAAAACATTTTTTAATGAAGATTTATATATAATTAGGTGCTCCCACTCTGAATAAATGTCAACTGACCCCTGAGATACCTGAGAATTGTTCACTATTTTTGCTCTTATATTGAAATGGACAAAAAATAAAGACCAAAATGAGACCAAAAATAGACTCCAAGATGCATCAATTTTTTAAGTTATACAGATGTGGGTGGGTTGCCTTTTCAATTTAGTGATAACAATAGAATTCCAGTTTTGGAGATGCCAAGACTTTATTCCTTTGAGCGAAATGCTCTGTAGAATTCTGATTGGTCTGACCAGACCTGCGGGGACCAGAGCAGCCAGCTGAAGAGAAACCTGGTGGGATAAATAAAATATCAGATACACCAAATAGATTTTGCCTGCCAGCAACAAGGGAAGAAAGAATCAAAACAGGACACAGAAGTTTTCCTCTTTCTTAAAAACAAGGTATGTTCCACTCTGAAACTGCTTGCCTTTTGCAGAAAGAAGCTGGAGCAAATTTCAAAATTAAGCAGAGAAAGACAATAAGTAAAATGGTTTCACTGCTGACAAAAGGGCCTGCTGTCCCTCTTTCCTGTCCTGTGGCTTACAAATTCTCCCACAGGGTTGTTTCTCCGTAAAAAGGAAGCAAGAGTACCTTTTACTTTTCTGCTTCTCGGTAAACCTGCTCCCTGGTTACTTTACAAAGGCAGGAGAGGAAGTGTGAAAGGAAAAAAAGAAGAAACAAAAACCGAAGAACTAAAAGACAGGTATACAGAGTAGTCCAAATTTGATTAAACTCTGCTTCAGGAAAACCCGCAGGCTGGGGCAGGACATGGAAGCGCAGCCTCCCTGAGCAGCACCTGCTGCGAGACAGCCAGCACGCTCTCCCCGGCAGAAGTGGCTCTGCCTCTAAGAAGGAAGGGTCTGCGTGGTGGCAGCAGTGGGCACCGCCCAGAGTGCATAGGGGCTTTCGAGTTTCTGCTGAGAAGATCTAATCAGTTCCGTTGGACAAACTGCCTCTGGGCTGCGGCGGGAGACTGCTTCTGGCTGGTGGAAATGCTCGGGCGCTGTCACTCAGTCCAAGCCTCTCTCTCCTGGGGTCTTAGAGCAGCCCTCGAAGATAAATTTGAAGCTTCAGAAAATAACCACAATAGTAATTCTTTGCTCAGGAATTACATGATGACTAAACTCTGACCTGAAATCAGGTGGGAGCGCCCCAGCTTCAGTTCTCACTTGGCCGAGTGCTTTGCCGTGGCTGAGCCTGTGTCTTCTCACCCGCAAAGCGGTGACAGCGGTTACTCCTACTTGGTGGCAGGAGAGTTGGACGACATTTGTAAAGCATCGGTGCTCGTGAAATGCTATCTGCCACTATGGTTACCGTCACTGTTGTCGTTTGTGTATATGTTTATTTAAAACCACTCTCCCTTTTGAGGAGTTTGGTTACCTATTTTTTCCTATTAAAAAGCCCATTTTAAAGCAGGTGTGAATGATTCAAAAAATGATTCAAGACATGGGATCTAGAAACAGTATCTAATGACAGAGAGGCCAAAGGAGGAGTGGCCGAGACACCTAGGAAGATGCTGGATTTTAAAGATGGTAAAAATTATTAGAGAGGTTTTTGGCACTTGGAGAACTGTCTAGATTTAGTCACTGACACAAAGAAAGCAAAACGAATTTAATGTCTTAACTATAGAAAAAAAAAAAAGAAAATGTGTCCAAGAAACAAACATAATCACAGCAGTACTGAATCAGCGCTGTCAGAAAAATGCAAACACGGAATACCGATCTAGCAAAAATTGTGTTACAGCTATAATGGGTGAGGAGAGAGTTCAACCCGCAGAACAGAAGATCGGTGCATAGTAATGTTTAAAGTTGATGGAGCAAGAGACAGCAACATAAGTATGTTATTTAGAAATATGAGTATTTCATAATTTCTAGAAGAAATGTTGAGAAAAAGCTGAAAGTATGACGTCCGTAGAGCAGAGTGGCGGGTATAGAGTTAGAATGAAGGTCTGGGTTTCCTAATAAGCCTTTAGCGTGTTTTAAAGGTATGTAGGTAATGATGTGATTAAAAATTAAGCTTATTTAAGAGATAAACATTTAAGATATAACAGACATTACACACACGTGCACATTAATATGCTCAAGTGTCTGAAACCCTATGCATCTAATCTATTTTATGTTATTTCCTGAACCAAAAAGAAAGACGTAAATAAGACCAATCGTTAACAACTTAAGTGATAGGATTTGGTGGTTTGGATGAGAAGCAAATACAAAGGATTCAAAAAACCTTAAATGGGAAGAATGGCCTTTGGATGCAAGGATCTTGAAGTTTGGTTGAGCAAAGAGAAAAATCTCCTAACAGAGGAAGAATGGGAACCTAAAAAATGTCTTTAATGGAAAAGAAAGAACAGAAACTTTTATGTGCCTTGCTATCTAAGTCTCCTAGAGGATTCCCATGAGCAGTTTTTCAAGATTCTGAAAAACAAAAAAGTTGTGTTTAGCTGACAAGATGAATTGCATGATACTCCAGAGAGAGAAAGGAGAATCATGTTTTTACAGTCAGAAGCTACCACACAGACAGACCAACTCCTGATTGTACAGAACAGGCAGCTAACCTTCAGAGAAGCTGTGTATCTTTTCCTGTGCGGGGCCAGAACCCCCCTTTTAATATCACTGGCATGCCCTGGCGGGTGGCCAGTACTAAGTCAGCAAGACTGTCCTATGGTTGTTTGAGATGAGAAAATCATAATTACTTTTTAGTGTTGTTCTATTAATGAAATGAGGACAATAATGTTAACCGTTAGCTATTTACATGCTGCTTTCAAAAGTGTCCTTATTTTCATTGTCTTAACCTCAACAATCCTGTGCTAATGAGAAAATTCAAATTCGACGAGGTTTACTGAATTGTCAAGGGCAAATAGCCAGTGAATAGCAAATCAGATCATTGGATACGTGTTCTGACTCCTTGTTCAATGCTGGAAGTTATTCTCTCCTATTATGACCCACAAAACTTGAGTATTTTAGTGGAATGACTTTGCTTTAAAAATACTCTAAAATATTTTAAATTGAGTATATTATCTCTTCATAGTGTGGAAATAGTAATGAAGGTAAGTCATTCAGCTGTCAGTGATAATTCTGGAGAAAGGGTAATAGATAACAGCAGGGATTTTCAAAATGCCCATGGTGGGGGCAGTTTTGGGGGGAGGCGAGGAGCCATGCATTCTAATGAAGACGGCATCCCTTCAGAGTTTGGCAATAAAATTTCTCCAAAATTTTTAAGTAAAGATTAATTTTGTCACTGCAATTGTTTAAAGGATGTTCTAAGCAATAAGAAATAAATAAATAAATAAATAAATAAATAAATAAATAAATAAATAAAATCTTAATGCTCAAGGAACTTTGAAAATAAAGTGCAATTGCTCTTCCTCTAAAGATGACTTTTCATGGATCTTCTAAGAAGACTCCAAATCACCTTACAATTTCATTCACACCGGTACAGCTGTCCAATTTACGTACAAGCATTCAGAATGTAGGGTACTCTGGTGTCAAAGAGTTGTTTCCAACAGACAAATCCTTCAGTGCTCTCAGATCTCACTTCCATCTTCCTCAATATGGCAAGAAAAACGCAAAGACATATGTCATTAATTGCTCCAGACATTTCCCTCTAGAGAAATAAAAACTGTAAACATCAATGGAACATTCAACTAATAGCTGTAAGTGTTGGCTTAAAGCATCATTAATTTTACATTGGTAAGGTCTGTGAGTGTATGCCTTGCATTCTCACTGACAGGATCAATCAGTAAGGTCATCTTGCTGCTTTCAATCTACATAGCAATGCAAAAATTTAGTGCATGCAGCACTGTGAATATATATGTGCCCATTGCACATGCAACAACATAAAATTTCATAATAAAAAGTAAGAAAAATTAACAGGGTACATTCTGACCTTTCCGCCTGTTCGTGTGTAGTAGATGCATTTTTCAGGTGGGGTGATCTTTTTACTGACTTTGAATCGCTTGATTGTAAATCTTTTTTGCCATGTCAGCACAAAGTGAAACTGAAACAAGCTCTGTTTTACGGCAAGTGCATCACTGGATGGCGTGTAAGTTTGTTTTTTTTTAATGGTTCTTTCATTTTGGACCTGTTTTTGGTGAGCAACCTATATTGTTCCTCCTCTAGTTGGGATTATGTTGTTTCCTTTCCCCAAATAATGGCAATTTAAAAAAGTGATTAGTGGTCTTTTTAGTAATGATACCCCTGATTGTGTTGATTTATTACTATGGGCATATAGTGAGATGTCAAGGAATTTTGGCATTCACAGGGAAGCCATTATGTTGATTTAGCTCCAGTTTTAAATTTTAGCTTTCTAACCGGACATGGAAACTTGTGAGGTTCCTTGAATCATAATGACTCTCAAATTGAGAATTCTTAGCCTGTGTCCATCAACTTCCGAGACTTCCATAGGCAGACCTCAGGAGGCTGCACAGGCTCTGCACTATAGAGTTCTCGCAGGTGTCTCTGATCCCAAAGTGATTAAGAACCAGTGTTCTGCTGGGTATAAAATACCTCCACTGGTGGTAATGGTTTCAAGTTATTTTCTTCTGATGTTCTTTTCAAAATGAGATTCAAACAATTTTGTGTACTATATTCAAAGCCTTCTTTTACAACAATTGTATCAAAAGCCACAGAGCTTTCTTACTTGACCTCAGAAATAGAACAATGGATACTCTTGTTCTAATTTTATTTTTTGGTCAGATTTGGGGTTTAAGTTTTTCAACTTTCCATTCTGTACAGTTATAGAGATCATGGCTTGAATTCTGTCATCCAAATGTATGATAGTAGCCCTATGCTGGAGGTACCGCAGACTGGCAGAAGCTGAGAAAGGTCCAGGCTAAGAGAGACATTCACCTAAAAGTTGACTGCTCTTTGAGAAAAATCCTTCAGATTAAATAAAGCTTCTACAGGTCTGTTTTATAGACCAAGTATGCAAAAACAGCACTGAAGACAGGATTTGGTAAATTAGTTCTCTCCCACTAAGGCGCTGGTCTGGAAACGTGAACTTAAAAGGAATTATAACAGGTTTTTAAAAGCCCTGGGAGAAATGGACTCACTCTCTTTAGATATCCCTTTGAGAGACATATAACCCTAGGGCCTCTTATCAAGAACAAAATAGGGATTGGAAGCATCAATAGAAAGGTGATACTTTCTAGGAAATCGTACCTCTTCATTTGTGAATAGGTTTATACGATTATAGAAGGGGATCAGGGCTGAGGTGATCCGGGCATTGTCGCAGTGGTAGTGCCACATTTTTGTGCAGTCAGACACAAACTGGTGTCCTGGTGCCTGCTGCCTCTGGAAACGCCAGGGCGGTGCCTGTGAGCGCCCAGGTCTCACGGATGGTGACCACAGACACCAAGCTCTCCACTGGGAGCAACTGTGTCCCCCATGGTACATTTGGTAACATCTGGCAACACTTTTGATTGTCGACTAAGGAAGTGTTACTGGCGTCTAGTGGGGAGAAGCCAGAGATACTGCTCAGCAGCCTCCAATGCAAAGGACGGCTGCCACGACAAAGAACCATCTGGCCCAGGGTGTCGATCAAGCTGAGGTTGAGAGACTCTGCTCTCAAGCCTTGCCACCCTTGCCCGCTCTGGAGGTTCCACAGATATACTCCATTCAGACCCACATTTCCCACAAGAGCCACTAGAAGTTAGTCACCTTCAATGTCTTGGAAACTATAATGCTTTGGGCAGAGTAAAATGAAAATGTATCCTAAAATATGTTCCCTTTCCTGGTTAACACCTATGCTTTTCTACAAAATGCAGATTAAATCTTACTTCCTACAAGAAATCGTTTCCTATTTTAGCGTCACCTCCTCCACAGGCTTCCATACTACCATATGCTTACTTTAATCACAGCTCTGATCAAATTATTTCTTATTCCCCTACTAAATCTGTTGAAAGCTTAAAAAAAATTCTCATGTCTTAGCATCTACCAGAATGCTTGGCACATGCAGGTGCACAACAAATATACGGTGAAGGAAAGAACCAGCGTGTGTTAGAGGGCTGGCTTGGGTTCTGAGTACCCACCCTCCCAACAGGGTTTATTCAAGACCGTTTTAGGTGAGCACAATGGCCCCCAAGGATAGCTAAGGATATCTGATCCCCTGTCCTCCAAGTACATGGGATTGGACAATATCTCATTTTATAGTACGTAGGTGCACACGCATTGTGGTGGACATTCCTGGCCTACTGAAACGTAGCCACAATGATGTTTACCTGAAATTCTAAAGAACATAGACTGTAGACACTACACACCTGTTTGGGGGTCTAGGACACAGCCCTCTCAAAATGCCTTTTCTTGGGGGCAAGGAGAACAAGCTCAATGAGCTACTATTAAAAGCTTGGCTTTGTATTAACATTGTACAGAACTCCCTTCACTGAAGAAGGAAGAGGAGGGTGACCTGAGTGAGCACACGAAATTGGGGAGTCCCAACCTTCATCTCCATAGTAATCAGTGATAAGACTGTTAAAGAGTCTGACTACACCCAAGGATGATTCTTATGTTGACTGCTGGTAGATTGCACTAGAATGCATAAGAAAGATAAAAAACTAAGTTTAGAATGAATGTGCTTTTGTATTAACAACTACAATCCTGTTATTATAACATGAATAAATATCATGTTGAAAATGGCAAAAAAGCACCTCTCAGATTTATAGCACATAAATAATAATTTGTACTGTTGATGACTACAGAATATAAAACAAAATGATTTCATTGTTCTGGGTAATATGATACTGCTATATTACTTTGTGCTGTTATTTTGACAAAGCACATCAAATAGGATTTCAAGATAATATTTAATACAATTATAATATTCCTGACATAATTTGACATCAGGAAAAAAAGACAGGAACATTTCAGAACATTCAACTTTATTTTCCATTGACAAACACCACATAAATAACATACATTTATTAAATATACAGACTAGCTATGACTTGAATTGCCATCACAATTCTGATGTACTTTTCATAGTCTCTTTTATTCTTTGTCTCCACAGTATCGAAGACCAGCCTTTAAAACATGTTGGAAGATATATTTAAATATATTTAAGATAACCCCCCCAAAATTTACACAGAGGTGACAAAATTATACGTTTTCACTTAACCAAGCACACAGAGACGGACTGCTTAGTGGGGCTGGGGGAAGACATATGCTGTCTCTACTGAGTGGACATTATTTATTAAAGTGCCAGTGACCTCAGTCCTTACTTAGACACACTTCATTTTTTGGAACCAGATTAAGATAATCAGTGCCTAGTTTTAGTTTGTTTGATTAAAGAAATGTTCAACTTTCTGCTATTTGTATAAACACATTTGGTCAATAAGAGGGAGAAGGTAAAGTATTTAATACATATACATTATATAGATGGGTTGGGAAATATTTACTACATATATAATATATACAACATACATGGGTTGGGAAAAAGAGCGTTTAGCTGCCAGTGATGACTTGAGTGAATGGAAAGCCTGCTCTTATAAAAAAGAACCCTGGCCGCATCTTGTTTTGTCTGACTGACGTTCCATTGTAAAGATAACTGCAGTCCCTTCTTCTCTTTGCCTCTGTGGAATGGCCTAAAAGGATGAAGAAGCTTAACAGGGTGGGAAATGTACAGGTTTTCCTCCGTATCTTTCTCTGTGTTCTCTAGCCCATTTGGTGCCCACTCCACATAAGTATCCTTTCGAAGGTTGAAATAACACAGGAGTGTATCAGTAAATCATACGCATTTTCCCTGCTTACCATTACAGCTTTGATTTCTACAGAAACTAAAACTATATAAAGGAACTCTTCAAATGATGATTAGAGTTTGGTGATTGGCTAGCTTTTGGCTAGACATCTGATCCACTTTAATTAAAGGACAAAATATTCTAATTCTAAATCAAGTGACAAAATAATTTATTTCTATAATATAATTGTTTCATTCCTGTCTTTATTTCTATAATAAAATTGTTTCATCAAAGCAGTCTTATTGGCTGGTATGGCTCAGTAGACTGAGCACCAGCCTGTGAACCAAACGGCCACAGGTTCGATTCTGTCAGGGCACATGCCTGGGTTGCAGACCAGGTCCCCAGTAGGGGGCGTGTGAGAGGCAACCACACACTGATGTTTCTCTCTTTCTCTTTCTCCCTCCCTTTCCCTCTCCAAAAATAAATAAAATCTTAAAAAAAAAAAAGACTCAAACCTATTTCATATATTAGGACATTAGCATATTAGAAGTATGAAGCCATTCAAGAGCTCTCTCCTCTTGAAAACAATCCCTGTTTCACCAATAGTAAATATTTCCGTTACTTTCTCTCCATGAAAAAAAAATGAATAAACAGGTTAGAGGCAAAGAGTCTGGGAGGCACAGTCTTGTTTCTGGTGAAGAAATATGTAATCCAGGAGACATTTGGGTTGCTTATGCTATGAAGCTGAAGTAAAACTTCTGAGAAAAAATCATTTTAATTCTCAGTAAAGAAAATGTGATATATAAATGAATATGGTATATATTTGATTGAATTATATTTCAATCAGATGTCAAGAAAATCATACTCAGCTGATGGTATGGTAATGTAATGGTTTGCAACTCAACTTGTATAAATTATAAACCTTTAAATACAATCCTCCTTTTAGGAATTATAAAATAGAGAATATATAAAATAAGAATTTTCTTTTCTTTCCTCCCTTAAAAGAGTAGACAACAGGGGAGAGTGAGATGGAATTGCTGAGTAGCATGTTTTGAAGATATCTTCACATCTGACTTAAAAACTAATTGTTGATCGCTTTTTGAAAAAGATGACTTTATTGTAGACTTGATAAGTCTTTTATAGATATGTACATTCTCAGTTTTCCTTTTATCACTTTGAGAACAAAATTACCCTTCACTACTTTTTTTTTTCTTTCTTCAGCTTTATTCAAAGTGAATTCAATAAAAAAATGTATTCAGGGAAGACATAAACAAGGTTTTACTTGATAACCATAGACACAAATTCATAGTAAAATTAAAACCTTTTTGGTTGGAGTAATCCAGGTGAAAATAGACATTTGTATGAGATTGGCATGATAAATGATACCAATATAATGAAATTCTATGAAAAAAAGTTTCCTAATTTTCTGTTTCATGCTTCCTATGTAACTACCACCTATTAGTTGTCATGGCATACTGAGCTTTAGCTTCTCAACAAGTGTGTATGTGAGTCTTAGGTTGCTTTGCAAATTTGCACATTGGTTCTATCACAACCCAGGTGACGAAACATCAGGTACATGCCACCTCTTATAGCATTTTATTGCAACTCGGAAAACAGTCCCATGGACTTAGCCACAGTATTAAAGTCTTCATTTTGAAAATGATGTAATTTATTCACTGAACAATTCTGTACATTTATTTAGACATCAGTTTTAGAGATTTTTTTTAGACATATAAGAGCGCAAAACCAGCAATAAACCAGCAGCTGTGAAGATTTGGCATGGTGGATGGCCTAAGCTTTTCATGGAGACAAATCATAGAAATTTTAATTATTCTGTATGGTTTCAGCAATAAATACTCGGCAGTCTCTCTGTGCCACTCATCTTCCAGTATCCTGTAGATTTCAAGAGTAGCTTTTGGGGTTAAATTATGAAAAGAAGCAGGCAATATATGTGCCTAAAATTACAGAGAACAAAATTTTCTTATTTTCTGTCTCCAGCTTGATCCCAATACAAAAGAACTAGTAAATAATTGTTGTTGTGGAAAAGAGTAAGAGCCAATTACTAATTTGGAGTCAAAACCAACAAAAAATATAAAAAGCATTAAGTAAATAAAAAGCGCAATCTACTGGAAAATTCAATACAAGAATACCGGCACAGGACGACCACGGGGTAAAGAAGTGCTGGAAAGCGCCGGGCGCCAGCTCGGCCACAGGGCCTCCACCGGTAGCTTTACATGCACTTCTGCGGCTTCTCTTCTGTGACGTGGTCCTGAGATCTGTTGTAAACTAAGAAACTGCTAAGTAGAAATATATGCCCACTTTTTAAAACTCATTGTCATTTAAATCTGGCATGATTAAACACTTATGTTTACTTGAAATTTCTTGGATACAGAAATAGGTAAATTTGGTAAGTTTTGAGATAACACATTATCTTTTTCAACTTAAAATGTGTTTAGGCTATCCACCACACCTATTTTATTTGAAAAGAAAACTGTTCCTATTGGATAGTATGTCATGATTTTCTTCTATGACTCAGCACAGCTGTACAATTTTACCATTAGAAAATCAGGACTCCTTTGTAAAATTTATGATGGCTGATGTTACTTATATTTCCACATTCTACTCACTCATTTCTTTCCACGTGGTCCCCTAGACCTCTATTTATTTATTTTACCAATAATATGAAGTTTAGGAATTGTCATAATTTATACATGAATTTTTTCCCCACTCAGATAAACTAAGTATATGAGGGTGAATTTTAAGGCCAGTGAACTTAAACTTGGAAACAGGCATACTCTTCTACGATGACTATAGATGTCCATTTCCAAACCACATCTAGAGCCTCTGTACAATGTCCATGAAATCTAACCTCAACTGTCATCCCAAGGCTAAAATTATTTGACTTCTATTTCTTGTCAGGTTTTCCCTGGACTAACAAATGAGAGCCCAGATAACAAGATTCACATGCCATTTCATAATTTCTTCCTTTTCCACCTCAAAAACCTGCCATCTTTCCACTCCTACCAGATCCTTGGGATATGAATTTATTTTGTGGTTAAGAATAAGTCTCATGCTCTTTTGCCTTTATGTATTTCTGTGGTGGGATAAAAAGGGATTTTTCTTTGACAGTAATCTCCATTATCTCTTGGATTTATCAGTCTCTTAAATTATTAATACAAATACAGCACTTTGTTGTGCAGCAATACAACACTACACATTTGAAGATAAATTCATATTTCTGTAATTAAATAAGCAGGGATCATTCACTTTATCAGCCTGACAAACTGTAATGGCATAAAGCGCGTCAACCGTGTGGCGGTGCCTCACCGATGACACGCTAGTTTGGCAGACATTTATTCATTCATTCACTGAACAAATTTTGAACACCTTCTGTATTCCAAGTGCAGTACTCGGTGCTGGAAGAAATAACCCCATTGCACTCATACCATTCACATCCACACTGCACATGTCTCTATCTGATCATAACCCAGGGTCAGAGGACCACTCAAGAAGTAAAGCCTTTTTATTACAAGGTCATCTAAGTGCAACTTTTTTTTTCTGAAGTACATGGTTTTATCTCACCCTCCAAGGAAGTGACCTATGGGATAATCCAACTAAGGCATAGAAAGATTTTAAAATGGGGTTTTCACATGGGTCACTTATCACCTTTTTTCCCCAAAACCTAGATTTGCAGAACTATCATGAGTACTCCCAGCAGATCTTATCTTCTTACTCAGTCTGACTGACCGAGGCAGGTGTACATAGTAATCTAATAGGTATATGGTAACTGTTAAAGCTAATTCTTCCCCAAATGTCTACAAAACTCAAAGAAAAATGTAGCTACTATAAAAAATATAAATAAATCTCAAATTCTTTTTTAAACTAGGAAAGCAATGAAGTAACCTGGAGACTAGAATCTTCATGAGACAATGTTAATTAGTTTACAAAATGAATGCTTCCAAGAATACAAAGAACATTTTGTGTAGGCCTAACTTAAAAGACTGTTGTGTTTCTTGGGAAAATGTTTTTAAAAAGTGCAATTATCAAAATTTAAAGTAGTGATCTACTTGTGCTTAAAAGGTATAAAGCTTAGCTATTAGGGTTGCATACATGTAGACTATAACAAAAATATTTAACAGTAAGTATTTAGATAGCGCTGCTCTGAGGAGAAGGCAGGAAAGTGCCGCAAGGCAGGGCAATATTATTACTTCCTTATTCAATAAATAGGCCAAACTATGGAAAGTCTTTATGGAACTCTCAAAATTTTATTGGTCTTAGAATCAGAATTTGTATTTAAATATCCCAAAGACAAGAGAATACTTTTGGTGGAAAAATCAGAGATAATTAACCAGAGTACTTATATTTAGTGCTCAAATCAGTCCTTAAATGCATTCCGAAAAGTCACTGCACTGACCCTCACGATCAGGTTCACGAATCTTCTCCAGGCTTGTAGGAATTAAAGACGTGGTCAAAAGGAAGAATGTTCAGCAGTTTGAACAGTAACAGGTCCACACATATTTAAAATAAATGAAATTGGCTCTTATTCAGATAGTAAGTAAACCTAATTACCAACACAACCAAAACTTAAACTTTGTAACCTGAAAACCTAATTTACATATTGAACAACAGTTAAGTAACATTCATACCAATGAATATTGTAAATACATTCTTTAATCTTAATTCAACTTTTTAAAAAAGTGTAAGGGGGCAATAGAGTGACACAGAGAGAAAGAAGTAGAGTGAACGAGAACACAGAAGACCAAGGACTCTGAACGGAGACAAATAGTTGCCTTGTGTTGGATGATGTACGTGTTAAACCCGCCATGTGCTCAGTATACTGGAATCATAACTTTCCCCACCCCCCCAGCACAGATCGAGATCATTTATAAATAATCACATATTCAGCTACAAATGGCAGAGAATCCAAAACACTAGACTGTTATTTCACATATTTTCCTTTGTTTTTCAATACTTTTGGCACAGGGAATTTTCTATGCTGAGACCATTCAGCCAAAAATTCTACTTCAATGCATAAGCAATGGCACGCTGGAGATGCCTAAATTCACAGTAAGGTTTAAGGCTATTTGTTGCAGAAAGCTGTGAACATGCAAATCGATTAAGTGTTTTCTTTCATGCTCCTGTCTGTATTATTTCATTGGATAATGAGATAGGCTGCCCTTTCTGTTCATCATTAGAGCAGCAGGAGACAGCATTTGCTACCTGGCAAAACTTTCGAAGAAGAATCTTTCTCAGCAGCAGATAGACCCAGGGATCCAAGATCTGGTTCAGTGAAGCCAGGCGGACGGCTATTAAGAAGAAGTTGCATTCTTTCTGCTTTTCTGGCTGTGTCTTGCAGTGCTCAACTGATGCTTGATTGAAGATCATTTTCAACATCATTATCTAAGAAAGAAGGACAAATAATTGCCCCAAAGGTTAATAAGGTCATATTCATCTCCTCCACACAGAACTTTGCACATAGTCACTTTACAATAAATTGGTGGTTGCAGTGAAATGATCAAGCAACATTTATACTCACAGAACATAGCTCTGAATTACACAAGACATTCCTATAGATGTTCCTCACATTTTTAGCTATTTGACATGACACAGCTTTTTTAAAAAGTGTATGTTCTCAGGCTCTTGATTCTTGGGATTTAAGAAGTTTCAAAATAACACATCTCAAAATTAGCCAAAATCATCTGTCTTGTTGCAGAAAACACCAGCAGGCTGATACCCAAATGAGAGTTAACACTTCAACAAAACCAAAACACATTCAACCTTAAACTTCAGTAGTTTAACTGAAAAAAAAAAAATCACTGAAGAAAAAGTAGAAGCAAGAAAGGGGGAAATAATAATAACATTTTCTGAGTCCTAACCATTTGCCAGGCACTGTGTCAAGTTCTTCATGTGCATTTAATAAACAATGTAAGACAGATACAATTGCCTTCTCCTTTTCACAACTGCAGAAACCAAGTTTAATGACATAAAATGGCCAAGCCAGACTTGAACCACGGTTCACTACTAGCATCACAGGGCACACGGTATTTTACTTCCTTTGTCTCTCCCTCCTCACCACGTGCTCACATAGAACGTAGACACCATGAGGGCAGGACTTGGGACTGTATTTTCCCACAAGTATATTTACACTACCTAGACCACTGTGTAGCAGACAGTGCCCAATAAATATCTGTGAATGAATATATGACACATATGTGAATATATTAATATATGATATATAATGTGTAATGTACATATTTACCTTTGAATGAATAAATATTTGTGATTTGCATAGAAAAGAAATATTGAAGGTTCATATGCATCTCAAAAAAGTATTTAAACTCATTATTAGATAAATGCAAATTGTGACAAGAATAACAAACTATTTTACACCCAGTAGTTTGGCGAAAATGAAGAAATGTGACCTCTCCAAATGTCAGCGAGAACGTGGGACAGCGAGGACTCTCGCACACTGCCAGCAAGAGTGTGAACTGGAGCCGCCGCCTTGGAAAAGCACCGGGCACTCCTTCATCCGCTTCCTCCCAGCCATCCTACCCTTGGGGGTATACATCCTGAATCCCGCAGCAGGAGCTGCGCATGCGACTGTTCATCGCGGCGTTGTTCATAATAGCCAAAAAAAAAAAAATAAATAAAAGCAAGAACAACCGAAACATAGGGTCACACCCACAAGCAAAGAAACGTGCTGACATTATAACTGGTTTCTAATTTGTCCTCCTAGGTATCCAGCTATTAAGCAATTGAAAGGTGGCCAGAGCAAATTGAAATGTTGGAATATGTAATGATTATATAATGAAATGATATTTTTGTCATATTGTGTTAAATAAAACACATTATTAAAATCCACACCACTGGTTTCTCTTTACTTTTTAAAAAGTGTTGCTACTAGAAAATTTTAAATTATATGTAGGGCTTGTATTTGTTGCTCACAGTACATTTCTACTGAAACCACTGTGTCTCTGGAGGCCCACACTTAACTGGGATGTTCTGTCTTCAGGTCACATATTCCAAATCGAAGGCAATAACCCTGAGCATATGATACATCCGAGCCACAGTCCCACAGTCCCAACAATGGCGCTTTCATTCTTACACGGGCACCCTGGCCCCGTGTGTCAGTCATCTTGGAAGCCTTCTTTTGCTTCGTCCTCTGCACTGCCTTTTACTCTTATTCCAATCTCATCCAAGCTCAGCTGCTCCTCTCCTCTGCTTTATACTAAAAATAGACATTCAGATGGTACATAGAAATGCTGGCACATCACAGATGCAGCAGCCTAAACCCAGCCCTGATCAAACCCTCACCAGCTACAGAAATTTCAACTTGGTCTTCTTAGACAGAATTGAGTCACAGGTAATTGTTAAACCCACCACAGGCAAATGAGATAGAAATTTTTAGGTTTGGTTTATAGACAATTTCACCTCCTGGGGCTTTACCCACGGTCCTTGACCAAAGTACCACCTAATGCCTGAACAAAACTATGGTTCTAGCCCTGGCTGGTATAGCTCAGTGGATTGAGCGTGGGCTGGGAACCAAAGGTCCTGGTTCGAATTCCCAGTCAGGGCACATGCCTGGGTTGCGGGCCAGGTCCCCAGTGAGGGCCATGTGAGAGGCAACCATACATTGCTATTTCTCTCCCTCTCTTTCTCCCTCCCTTCCCCTCTCTCTAAAATAAATAAATAAAATATTAAAAAAAACAAACAAACTATGGTTCTATAAATAAATAAGAAGAGAGGAATGGGTAGGCAAGCAGTAGACGGCCATGTATTTTGAGTCCATAATTTCTTTCAAAGGATTTTTTCCCAAGGGATTTATTCAATAAAAGCAGAAAACAGCTGTACAAATAACTGAATATTCAGTGAAGCATTATCTATACTAGCAAGGAACTGTAAACACATGAATCTCTAACATCAGGATTAAAGTTTAATAAAATACAAATATTTTATTTCCATGGGTCTCAACGCTCCCTGGCCCAGCTCATTGTGAGGCTGGTCAGGAGGCGCGATCGAGCCGAGGACAGATGCACTGCTGCAGAGACAGCCTCCATGCTGCCCTGGCACTGTTTTTCGGTTGTCCTTCTCCTTTGTTTGAGGGGTGGAAGAGAACATTCAGTTCACACAATAGTATGTTTAAGGATTAAGTGAAGACAACAGATTATAAAACAGTATTATGTATATACAGTTATATTGTTTATTATAATTAAATTATGTAAAATATGTAAACTTGTGGAAGGCAATGGAATTATTACTATTGATAATTTACTAGTAGCCCTGGCTGGTGTAGCTCAGTGGATTGAGTGCGGGCTGGGAACCAGACAGTCCCGGTTCGATTCCCGGTTCGATTCCCAGTCAGGGCACATGCCTGGGTTGCGGGCCAGGTCCCCAGTGAGGGCCATGTGAGAGGCAACCATACATTGCTGTTTCTCCCTCCCTTCTCCTCTCTCTAAAAAATAAATAAAATCTTAAAAAAAATAATTTACTAGTAAACGATATTAAATTATTTTTTAAATTTTATGTACATAAAACCATTTCAAACATTTCAGGGAAGGCTTTTATTTAAAGGAAGTTAATCATTATTTCCTTCCTTAATAAATATGAATTTATTATACTTATTATACACCGCATTTATTTAAAATTATATTTCTACATTAGTATCTTCCAACGCTGGTTCAGAGTCCTGTGAACTGAACACTCCTACTGTGGCATGCAAATGGCCCCCTCAGAGATATCCAGGTCCTAGTCCCTGGAACCTGTGAATATATTATCACACATGGCAAAAAAGATGTAGCAGATGTGATCACTGTTAAGGACCTTGAGATGGGGAGATTGTCCAGGATTATCCGGGTGGACTCAATGTATCACACGGGTCCTTAATATCTGAGAATCTTTTCCAGCTGTAGTCTGAGGGAGACGTGGCTACAACCAAACAGTCGGAGAGATATAATGTTGCTGGTTTCCAATGAAGGAAGGAAGCCATGAGTTAAGGGATGTAGCTGTATGGCCTCTAGAAATGGAAAAAGGAAAAAAAAATGCCAATCTGATTCTCCTTGAGAACTTCCAGAAAAAAAAAAAAAAAATGCAGCCCCGTGGACGCTTGGTATTAGCCCAGTGCATCAGACTTCTAATCAATACAACTTTAAGAGAAACTTGTGTCGTTTGAAGGCACCAAGTTAACAGTAATTTGTTAGAGAGCTATAGTAGGAAATGAAGACACCCACAGCGTGAGCACTCAACAAATGCCGAGAGGGGTTGGGGCGGAACGAACTTGAAAATGATTTATTCCCTCTTGGTAGGATGAGACATCCTAGCCTGTTTATTTTGTTCACTTTCTTAGAAAACTTCATCATAAATAAAATAAAAGTAAACTTCATCCTAAACCTTGTCTAAATTATCTCAATTTCTAAATTTGCAACATGTAAAATGAATTCTTGTTATTCTAGTGACATTAGTTCCGTATTTTTCGGACTGTAAGACGCACCTCACCATAAGACACACCTAGATTTTAGAGGAGGAAAACAGAAAAAAAAATTTTTTTGAAGCAAAAAATGTGGTAAAGTATTTAATAACATAAATAACATAATATTTCATTAATGTAAATGTAAACAGCCAGGTAAGCTGCATTCAGACTATAAGATGCACTCCCATTTTCCTCCCAATTTTTGGGGGGGAAAGGTGCGTCTTATAGTCCGAAAAATACAGTAGATTTCAGTATATTTGACTAAAGGGTATAAAACTATATTTTCAACTTAGCTGTCTTTAAAAAAAGATATGGCTGGTAATTCTTTTTTCTTCTTTCTATAAACAATTAAAATTAAAAAGAAGAAAAAAGAATTACTAGCCACATTTTTTTTAAAGACAATTAAGAAAAATAAATAAATAAAAACAATTGGAAAGGTTTATCTAGCTCTTTCAGTCCCTGTTTTCATCCAATAGTGAAATATATTTGACCACTTAACCATCTTACAGAAAGTGTTCTGAGCCTGGTCTAGAATGATCTAAAAACTCACTTAAATTACATTTTCATTTTCTCTTATAAAGTATTAAATTTCTTCAACTTTTTATAATCAGGAAAATTTACAAAACCACTTATTAAAATGGGATTTAAGTCATTTTACACAGTTCTCTTTGATTATTTTAAAAAATTTTCTATGAGGCTAATAATACTAAATTATTTTTATTAGGCTTCGGTTTCACATGCCTTACATGGGCAATTTGACTGTAATTTCCAGTAATTTACTATTGACAATGCAGTGATTATGACATTATAAAAGCAAGCTCTGTAAGCAATGGCTGGCACATGGGGAGGGACACTCCAGCTTTTCCCAGAAACTCTGAGATGTGCAATAGGAAGATAATTTGAATTAGAGGCAGTGAGCATGATAATGCCATTTCCAAATGGCAGAAGGGATGGAAGTAGGGCCCCAAATTAATCATCTATGTTTGAACATAAATGCAGATGAGCATCTATCTATTGAGGTTCCTATATTTAAGGAGCTAAAAAGTGATTATAGTTTTTGCAAATAATTTTTAGATGGTCAGACTTTGGGAGAAAAACTTTGGCATGAATATGTAGATTTCTAGTACAATTAACTATTCCTATAAATCCACTTCTACCCCTTTTAAAGAGACGGCAAACAACCAAATAACAGGATGCTTGACAGCACAGTGGCTTTTTTTTTTTTTTAAGCAAATGCGTGTATACTCTGCACGATTGCTCTTTCCAATCAGCCTCATATAATGAGCTAGTCGTCAAAGGAGCTTTGAGACCAATTCTGGCTGATCATAGCTGCTGCTCTTCTGCCAGCGTCTTCACCAGGAGCCATGTGACTCACCAGGCCTCTCGCCTCTCCCCTGGTTATCAGCAGGAATAGAGAACTCTTTGTACCTGTGATAACCAGGAACCAGACTCTAGCAGTGACTTCGAAATTCTCTATTCCTGGCAAGTGTCAAGGGCAATTATCTTGCTTCATCCTAACTGAAAAAAAAAAAAAGATTTGTCCCTTCTCAAATGATAATGATCTTTTAAATGTGCAAAGCACAAACCAAAGGAAACTGTTTTTAGTATTCTGCATTTGGACTTTATTTTATTGCAGCAGGATTTATAACTATACACTCAAAAATCTTCAGTACTTCACATCTTGGTTCAAAAGTACCTTGGATTATAGGCTATAAATATCTATTGAAGATGATAAATGAGTGAACACAGAAAAATTAACTTGTGGGGAAAGAAATAAAATTGGTTACTTGCCCTTAGGTACCATTATGTGGCATTTTTGTGTTTCCAGTTTATTTCTTTGTAAAAAATATATATTTTATTGATTATGCTATTACAGTTGTCCTATTTTTTTCTCCCCTTTATTCCCTTCTGCCCTGTATCCCACCTCCGACGAGCATTCCCCCACCTTAGTTCATGCCCATGGGTTGTATGTATAAGTTCTTTTGTTTTTAAATTTGCTGTTGTCATCCTTCTTTTGGTTGTGCAAGGAGGCAAAGTGTATCTACTTACGCCTCCATCTTGGCCAGAAGTCTCCAGTTTATTTCTAATATAAGTATGTAAAAGAACTTTCCTTCACAGCCAATTTTGATCTACTTTTTTTTTGTTTTTCATAATGTTCTGTTGTTAGGACTGGTAAAATAACCAGCTTTGTTAGAAATTCCCTCTATAGTTTGACAAATGTACTATATTATAACACACTGAAATCAGTCTGGGTCCTTGAAACTACTTAATTAAATAATTTGAGTGATTGTCATGGAAATAAGTTTTGCTGTAGATTCAAATAATAATTGTAGTCTTTCCAGTCTGGTTACAACTCTGTTTTCCAATTACCAAATCATCTTAGCATTCTAGATTTCTCTTTCAGAGGCTTCTCCTGCATGATCCAATGTGAAAACTTGGGAAATGAAGAGTTCACAAACATTTTAAAAATTACTAGAAGTTGTATAACTTCATCTTTATTATTATGTAATTTGATACAAATTTTCAAAACAACAATGAACTAAGAATCAAAAGAAGGAAATTCTACTGCTTGCTCTGCCACCATTTACGGCTTAGGCAAACCGCTCACTCTGTTTTACTAAGCTCACTGGTAAACAGCTGTTGGGCTGGGTGGCCTCTTACATATACTTCTCTGCTTCAGTTTTTCTCTGATGAATTCTGGAGAAAACATGGAAATGGAATAAGGATTTAATTTAGAAGAGAAAAGAGCCCTGACTGGCACAGCTCAGTTGGTTGAGCGTTGTTCCACAGAGCCTGGCCAGGGCATGTGCCTGGGTTGTGGGCTGGGTCTCAGGGAGGGGGCACGTGAGAGGCAACTGATCCATGTGTCTCCCACACATCGATGTTTCTCTCCCTCTCTTTTTCCCTTTCTTCCTATCTCTCTAGATATAAATAAATGAAATCTGTCAAAAAGAAAAGAAACTGAAAGGTTAGTGATATGGAACAAAAGACAAAATTCCTCTTCAGAAAACCTCTAGGATGTGTTTTGGTAAAGAGAGGAGAGAGGAAAATTACAAAGTTAGAAAGTGGACAGTGAAAGAGGACAAGGTACTGGATTCATAAAGCTTTAGGGGGACAGTGTTTTAGAAGCAACAGACTGGCAAATGCACTGGCCAGGAGCAAAGACCTGCCATAAATCTGACTGTACTCTGCTTCTATCAATAGTTTGGAGATCAGTTACCTAATTTTATATCTAAACTTCTCCCTTCTCTAAAATATGATTAATAATGATTACCAAATATCTTCTCCATCCAGTAGTGCAGTTGCAAAAGTGCAAATTAGATCAAAATAACCAACACCTTCAATTTATAGAGCATAGCTCTTCCCAGGCCCCAGGCAATGGCACCATTGCACACGCTTCCAGGACGGAATGTTCTGTCATTCAGAGACACTACAGTGGGTGTGCAGGGGACAGTACAAGGAAATGAATGTCTTGCCCACATGTCCGCTTTCCTCAAATGTCTACCTAATAGAGTTGCTTCAAGGGAAAAACCCTGCTATCACATTATTTAGTGCGTAAGAATTACTCTTTCCTTTAATTAGTATGAGTTGTAAAGTCTCTGTGTTTTGGCTCAGTATAGCTCAGTACATATGTGACTAGATAAATACTTACTTTCCTATTAGAACGGCCAAAGTATGTTAGTAGCTAAGTGGGTATTCAAGTTCTGGCTGAAAGGGTGAAGGCAAAATCTACTCGATAAATTATTCAATGCCTTAAAGTATAGATGAAGGATAAGCTTTGTGATATACATGTCAGAAGAGGTATGTTTACTATATGTTAAACCTTTATATCTCAGGTGTCAAGAGAAAGTCTAGAGAATGTGTCTCTGTTAAGGTCTAAAGAACGTTAATCCTTGAAAATGTTTATCGTTAAAACAGCTTTTTTTTCCTGCCAAAATATAGTTTCATTTAAACCCAAAATACCCACTTGGAGAACCACAGTGTTAGTGACAATTAAGAACAATTAAATGGTTCAGAAAGGAATCAGAAGTGTAAACTAATGTGTTCAGGAATATTTGCCTCAATATAACAGATAATTAGAAAAACTTCAATGACCAAAAATAGAGCACTGTTTAAATTATGTAATATCCATTGATTTGCATAATATGTGATATGCATACTATATATGTATTCCAATAATGCTATTTAAAATCATGTTCCGGAAAAGTATTTAATAACATGAAAAGATGCTCAGGATATGAAAAGTGAAAATAAACATTTATTACATAGTGTCATCCAATTAAAAACAATTCTGTGCATATATGTAGAAAAATATTAGAGGTAGTTATCTTTGGGTAGGAAGTAGAATGATTTCCATTTTCTTCTCTACATATTTCTGTTTTCCAAATTCTCCACAATAAACATGCTGTTTTCACATTTAGAAAAGAAGCACTAAATTTAGAGTAGTCGGAGCCTAGATATAAACAATAACCTATTAAATAATTTATTGGTAAAATGTTAGTATCACAGTCTATCCTAATGCCATCATGTGGTCATTTCAGCTTGAATTCTTAGGTAGTTCATGTGTGCATGAGTTAACAGCTAATGAACCAGCAGATGGACACTCTAAAATGGATCAAAACTTTTAATTTAATCAACAAATTAGCTACGATATATTAAAAGGGATGTTCAGCCGTAAACGTCTGGCCTCCGTGACTCCTGGACAGCCACAGCCACAACAGGCGGCACTCCATCCTGTGCCGCACACCAGCCAGCACACGAAGCAGGCCAATGATTGGCTCTGCCCGACACGACACATTCTTACTTAACTTCATCTCGTGTCAAAATGATGCTCTCTTTTGGGTCTGTGTTGTGGGGGGACTTTGCCAGATAAGGGGATTCAAATGGATGCATCTTTTATTTGGCCTGGACACTGGCTGAATATGGGCAGATTGGGATCTCTCTGAATTCCAGGTCCCCAACTAGTGTCATTCCCTAGCAAGATAGCTCTCTCTCTACCATAGCGGCTATTTCATATAGCTCTATTTTCACCATTTTTATCATAAATATCTTTTTTTTGAGATTTTATTTATTTATTTTTAGAGGAGAAGGAAGGGAGAAAGAGGAAACAGCAATGTATGGTTGCCTCTCACATGGCCCTCACTGGGGACTTGGCCCGCAACCCAGGCATGTGCCCTGACTGGGAATCGAACCGGGACCCTTTGGTTCCCAGCCCACGCTCAATCCACTGAGCTACACCAGCCAGGGCCATTTTTATCATAAATATCTTTATTGCAAGCACTGTCACTGCACAAGTAATTGTCTGTAAGACTATTTCACTAGAAAAAAATAAAAATAATAAAAGAGGGATGTTATAAAGGACATAATGAAATGTGAAAAATTAACAACAAAATTCAAAAGGCTAACGAGAAAAATGAAAATACATTGTCTTCAAAATCTTTCCTTTATAGTATTATAAATTTTTCCATTTTTTTGCTTATCTCTTTCTCTGTCTTTGGCATCAAAATTTTTTCTTTTCTGCTACAATTTCTTCCCTCTTTAAGAGAGGTATCAACTTGCACCTAAAGAATCAATCATTAATGCTCTCCAAGACAGTTGTGAACGAGTAAGCACCTTTTTCACACATGCCGTAGCTTGGTAAACTTGGTTTTGATGAGTGGGAGGGATGACTGTGCTCATTGAAGAATTTGCGAACTGGTATGCTGCCATTTTCTAGTTTAGTGAGCAATTTGGCTTTACACATAACTTTCCAATCTGGCATTCAACACCCATTATCTTAAGATCACCATGTTCACTCATCCCTGTATAAACCACCACGAGGGCTAAGATTTATACAATATTGAAGTGGGAGTAGAGTGCCGCCAGAACTCCGTCAACGGAGAAATGAAACCAAACTGACAACTAGCTTAAACGCTTTAAATCTGCCCAATGAAAACCAAACTATCAACCAGTTCTTTTACCTGTTGGCAAAACTGCCCTTCAGCGCATTAGTCATGTGGTCAAAACATTTGCGGCAAAAATATGGAACACTATTTCACACATTCTCCACTCTCCTAATTCACTTCGCAGAGGAAGCACCTTGTTTAGATGGCCTCTCGCTCACCATCAAGTTCAGCACCTGCAGCTATCCTTTCCTCCTTTCCTCTCGTTCAAGCCACGGGGGTGCCCTGTCTCTGACTGAGGCTAACCCTCTCCTGTGCCCTGGATCCCATCCAGCATGAATTTCGGAGGCATTATTTTCTCAATTATCTCCCTCTTCTTTTATCTTTAACTTTTGGCTTTTCCTATTATCATTTTAACCTATCTAAATTTATCCTCTCTTGAGGAAATAAACTGTTTTGCGTATTTCATACTTCCTTAAATATACTGCTCCAGAAGTTACTGCTGACTTCTCATAAGATTTGCATACCCTCCTTATCTTCAGATTTATTCCTAAACCTCCCATGGCCTGGCCTCCACGTCCATGAATCCTCAGAATGGGCTACCAACCGATTTCAAAATCCACTGGAAACCTACTTGACGTTTTTGTAACATCAGAGCTGGTTAACTGTGGCCCTGTATAGAAATATTCTCCTCCCTAATTTTCAGGCTGCCATTTGTTCTGGTTTCCTTGATAATTTCCTTGCTAACTCTTTGGATACTCCTTTGCAGTCTCTTTTAAGGTATCCTGTTTCTCCATCCTGAAAATGTTACTATTTTTTAGTCCTACTTTAGGTAGCCACCTCTTCTTTTTTTTTTTTAAGAAAAAAATGAGCCTTTATATTTGGAATCCACACATTAACTTAAAATCCACAGAACATATTCCATACAATCAATTCCTCCCTTGAACATCAATTTATTATCAAGTCACAGTGAGAATTCTTTTACTTCATTTCACAGAGGAATAGAAATGGAAGGAGGAGCCCCTCCAATTGACAAAGGAGAAAATCAAGGCTCAGAAAACAAGTTGCCTCAGACCACTCCTCTAGTCCAAGAGGAGGGAAGGGTGGTCAGAGCTGAACTCCAGCATGATCAAAAACAAGGAAGAGGAAAGGGACCCGGACAATCCGCAACCTCCCCAAACCTGGCTCTGCGGGGCAGACCTTTACCCACAGTAGCTATGAGCAGAGCGAGAAGGGATATGTCTGGGAGACGCCAAGTAAGAGTGGCAACTGGTGGCTGTCCACCAGCCACAACCAGTGACAAGTGAAGGCCTCATCCACCTAGGGCCAGCCCACCAAGGTGCAAGTTGCACCTCATATCAGCTTTATATATTATACACATATGGCTTTAGAATCATGACAACCCCCAGGAGAGAGAGTGGTAACTCAGACAATACATTTTAGTTTCTTGTATAAACTCATTGGGTGAGCTCTTCTACTCCAATGACTTCAAAACCCATCTATGTGCTATATAGGCTACCCCTCTACTCTGAGCTCCAGACCCATCAATTCAACTTCCTGTACCACACCTCCTCAGAGTCTAACAGACAAGAGATCAGTAGCCATTCAACTTACTTGCACAATCCCCTGCCAGGGTTAGGTTTCTAGTCAGTATGAACACAGGAACTTGTTAACATTAACTAAATTTCTTTTTCAACACACAACACATCCACATAAAAACCATCAGCTTTATTTCTACTTAACACTTATTCTGTTGACTGTCAATAGGGGCTAAGCAGTTGTGTGTTGCCAGATCGACAACTTGAGGGGTTTAAGGTGCCACACAACGGCATCAGTTTTTCTTTTGACATTGAGAACATTCTGTGATTTCCGGGTGACAGGAAGTTCAGCCTCCAATGCCTCGGCCTTTCTAACGAGAACTACTAGAACTGAAATGCCTTTTTACTGCTCCTGTGAAGGGAGAAAGTTGCGACCAAACATTTCTGGTGGCTCTCTCTCCTTTCGTGTATACCAAGTAGCAAGTACTAGGTAAGTGTTAAATGTCCTCCTCCTTCTTTTCTTCTGCCTCTTTCTTTTTCCTCCTCTTCTTCTCCTCCTTTTTCAGATTTTAAATATAGTAAAAGAAGGAACTGTCATTTCCTACATATGTGAATGGTAATTGAGAAGAACTTGGCTCTGACGCCATGAAACGGTAACTCGCTGTGTCGGTAGGTGCACAAAAAGGTAGGTCCCTGGTGTCCCCACCACCCACTAAAGGTTTATGTAGCGGCCTTGTAATCCATCTCCACAGTCCCTCTTTCCTTTCATGCACTATGTAGATGGCAGGTGAAAACCAAGTGCCATGAGATATTTACATCACAAATGATAAACTTTGTTTTCAAAATGCTCTTCTGAAAAGATCCTGCTTTTCTTTTTCAGGGAATTAGACTTTACAAAATCACTTAAATTATGGTTAGTGCTTACAATTTTTTCCAGGCTTAAGGAAAGTTTGAAGAAGATTCAATGCACATTATGCATTATGAAGGAAAATGGAAACTTATAAACTATTCATTTTCTAAGCTTCCCCCTCCTTACGTTTATTTTGTCTCATCTGTTGTCTTATTTAGATCCTTACCATTTGGTCCAATAACACAGTATGCCACAGGAACCAGAAGAAAGCAAGCATGAAGGAGCGGCCTATTTGTCTCAGGACCCAGGGCTTTGTTCCTACCGGCATTACAGGCTCCACTGAGAAGATAAACAGGTCCCAACACCTGAATCCAATAGCTCCCTCTTAACCTGTGAGTTCAACGAAGGCAGGGTTTTTTTATCTTTATCCAAAAAGTTTACTTTTATATTTCCTAAGAGTTTTCCTTATGTATTCATAGTAAAATGCTCAAAATTAGGAAATTTAACATAGATACAACACTATTATTTAATTCACAGTCCATATTAAGATTTTGCCACTTGTTTTGATAATGTCCCTTATGGTTTTTGGGGTTTTTTTTTAGGTTCAGCCTTCAGACCAGGATCATTGATCACATTTAGTTTTTATGTCTCTTAAGTTTCTTTTAATATGGAAGTGTTCCTTAATCTTCTGGGGGTTTTTTAAATTATTTTATTGTTGTTCAATTACAGTCATCTGCATTTTCCCCCCACTGCTCCCCCCACCCCAGGCAAACCTCCCTCCCTCCCTTGCTTCCACCCTCCCCCTTGGTTTTGTCCATGTGTCCTTTATAGTAGTTCCTGAAAACCCTTCTCTCCACAGTCCCCTCCCCCTCCCCTCTGGTTATTGTTAGACTGTTCTTAATTTCAATGTCTCTGGTTATATTTTGTTTGCTTTTTTCTTTTGTTGATTATGTTCCAGTTAAAGGTGAGATC